>JANJGN010003893.1:0-39100 GCA_026770705.1 Isurus oxyrinchus | reverse complement strand
TGTAGGGGGTGGTGTAGCCAGTGTACGTCAGCGAGCAGGGGGTAGGTGCCGGTGTAGCCAGTGTAGGTCAGCGAGCAGGGCATAGTGGGTGGTGTAGCCAGCGCAGGTCAGCGAGCAGGGGGTGGTGTAGCCAGTGTAGGTAAGCGAGCTGGGGGTAGGGGCCAGTGTAGCCAGTGTAGGTCAGTGAGCAGGTGGTAGGGGGTGGTGTAGCCAGTGTAGGTCAGTGAGCAGGTGGTAGGGGGTGGTGTATCCAGTGTCGTTCAGTGAGCAGGGGGTAGGGGGTGGTGTATCCAGTGTCGTTCAGTGAGCAGGGGGTATGGGGCGGTGTAGCCAGTGTAGGACAGTGAGCAGGGGGTAGGGGTGGTGTAGCCAGTGTGGGTCAGTGAGCAGGGGGTAGGGGGTGGTGTAGCCAGTGTAGGTCAGTGAGCAGGGGGTGGTGTAGCCAGTGTAGGTCAGCGAGCAGGGGGTAGGGGGTGGTATAGCCAGTGTAGGTCAGTAAGCAGGGGGTAGGGGGTGGTGTAGTCAGTGTAGGTCAGCGAGCAGGGGGTGGTGTAGCCATTGCAGGTCAGCGAGCAGGAGGTAGGGGGTGGTGTAGCCAGTGTAGGTCAGTAAGCAGGGGGTAGGGGGTGGTGTAGTCAGTGTAGGTCAGCGAGCAGGGGGTAGGGGGTGGTGTAGCCAGTGTAGGTCAGCGAGCGGGGGGTAGGGGGTGGTGTAGCCAGTGTCGGTCAGTGAGCAGGGTGTAGGGGGTGGTGTAGCCAGTGTAGGTCAGCGAGCAGGGGGTAGGGGGTGGTGTAGCCAGTGTAGGTCAGCGAGCAGGGGTTAGAGGGCGGTGTAGCCAGTGTAGGTCAGTGAGCAGGGGGTAGGGGCCGGTGTAGCCAGTGTAGGTCAATGAGAAGGGGGTGGTGTAGCCAGTGTAGGTCACCGAGATGGGGGTAGGGGCCAGTGTAGGTCAGTAAGCAGGGGGTAGGGGGTGGTGTAGCCAGTGTAGGTCAGTGAGCAGGGGGTAGGGGGCGGTGTAGCCAGCTTCGGTCAGTGAGCAAGGAGTGGGGGGTGGTGTACCCAGTGTAGGTCAGTGGGCAGGGGTTAGGGGGTGGTGTAGCCCGTGTAGGTCAGTGAGCAGGAGGTAGGGGGTGGTGTAGGTCAGTGCGCAGGGGGTAGGAAATGGTGTAGCCAGTGTAGGTCAGTGAGCACGGGTTAGGGGTGGTGCAGCCAGTGTAGGTCAGTGAGTAGGGTGTAGGGGGTGGTGTAGCCAGTGTAGGTCAGCGAGCAGGGGGTAGGGCGCAGTGTAGCCAGTGTAGGTCACTGAGCAGGGGGTATGGGGTGGTGTAGCCAGTGTAGGTCAGCGAGATGGGGGTAGGGGCCAGTGTAGCCAGTGTAGGTCAGCGAGCAGGGGGTAGGGGGCGGTGTAGCCAGTGTAGGTCAGCGGGCTGGGGGTAGAGGCCAGTGTAACCAGTGTAGGTCAGCGAGCAGGGGGTAGGGGGTGGTGTAGTCAGTGAGCAGGGGTTAGGGGGTGGTGCAGCCAGTGTAGGTCAGTGAGTAGGGTGTAGGGGGTGGTGTAGCCAGTGTAGGTCAGCGAGCAGGGGGTAGGGCGCAGTGTAGCCAGTGTAGGTCACTGAGCAGGGGGTATGGGGTGGTGTAGCCAGTGTAGGTCAGCGAGCTGGGGGTAGGGGCCAGTGTAGCCAGTGTAGGTCAGCGAGCAGGGGGTAGGGGGCGGTGTAGCCAGTGTAGGTCAGCGAGCAGGGGGTAGGGGGCAGTGTAGCCAGTGTAGGTCACTGAGCAGGGGGTATGGGGTGGTGTAGCCAGTGTAGGTCAGCGAGCTGGGGGTAGGGGCCAGTGTAGGTCAGTGAGCAGAGGGTAGGGGGCGGTGTAGCTAGTGTAGGTCAGTGGGCAGGGGTTAGGGGTTGGTGTAGCCAGTGTTGGTCAGTGAGCAGGCTGTAGGGGGTGGTGTAGCCAGTGTACGTCAGCGAGCAGGGGGTAGGTGCCGGTGTAGCCAGTGTAGGTCAGCGAGCAGGGCATAGTGGGTGGTGTAGCCAGCGCAGGTCAGCGAGCAGGGGGTGGTGTAGCCAGTGTAGGTAAGCGAGCTGGGGGTAGGGGCCAGTGTAGCCAGTGTAGGTCAGTGAGCAGGTGGTAGGGGGTGGTGTAGCCAGTGTAGGTCAGTGAGCAGGTGGTAGGGGGTGGTGTATCCAGTGTCGTTCAGTGAGCAGGGGGTAGGGGGTGGTGTATCCAGTGTCGTTCAGTGAGCAGGGGGTATGGGGCGGTGTAGCCAGTGTAGGACAGTGAGCAGGGGGTAGGGGTGGTGTAGCCAGTGTGGGTCAGTGAGCAGGGGGTAGGGGGTGGTGTAGCCAGTGTAGGTCAGTGAGCAGGGGGTGGTGTAGCCAGTGTAGGTCAGCGAGCAGGGGGTAGGAGGTGGTGTAGCCAGTGTAGGTCAGTGAGCAGGGGTTAGGGGGTGGTGTAGTCAGTGTAGGTCAGTGAGCAGGGGGTAGAGGGTGGTGTAGCCAGTGTAGGTCAGTGAGCAGTGGGTATGGGGTGGTGTAGCCAGTGTAGGTCAGTGAACAGGGGTTAGGGGGTGCTGTAGCCAGTGTAGGTCAGTGAGCAGGTGGTGGTGTAGCCAGTGTAGGTCAGCGAGCAGGGCGTAGTGGGTGGAGTAGCCAGTGTAGGTCAATGAGCAGGGGGTGGTGTAGCCAGTGTAGGTCAGCGAACTAGGCGTGGTGTAGCCAGTGTCGGTCAGTGAGCAGGTAGTAGGGGGTGCTGTACCCAGTGTAGGTCAGTGAGCAGGAGGTAGGGAGTGGTGTAACCAGTGTAGGTCAGTGTGCAGGGGGTAGGGGGTGGTGTAGCCAGTGTCGGTCAGTGAGCAGGGCGTGGTGTAGCCAGTGTAGGTCAGTGAGCAGGGGGTAGAGGGTGGTGTAGCCAGTGTAGGTCAGTGAGCAGGGTGTATGGGCTGGTGTAGCCAGTGTAGGTCAGTGAGCAGTGGGTAGGGGGCGGTATAGCCAGAGTAGGTCAGTGTGCAGGGGGTAGGGGGTGGTGTAGCCAGTGTAGGTCAGTGAGCAGGGTGTCGGGGGGCGGTGTAGCCAGTGTAGGTCAGTGAGCAGCGGGTAGGGGTGGTGTAGCCAGTGTAGGTCAGCGAGCAGGGGGTAGGGGGTGGTGTAGCCAGTGTAGGTCAGCGAGCAGGGTGTTGGGGGCGGTGTAGCCAGTGTAGGTCAGTGAGCAGGGTGTAGGGGGTGGTGTAGCCAGTGTAGGTCACCGAGATGGGGGTAGGGGCCAGTGTAGGTCAGCGAGCAGGGGGTAGGGGGCAGTGTAGCCAGTAAGGTCACTGAGCAGGGGGTATGGGGTGGTGTAGCCAGTGTAGGTCAGCGAGCTGGGGGTAGGGGCCAGTGTAGCCAGTCTAGGTCAGTGAGCAGGGGGTAGGGGGCGATGTAGCCAGTGTCGGTCAGCGAACAGGGGGTAGGGGCCGGTGTAGCCAGTGTCGGTCAGTGAGCAGGGCATGGTGTAGCCAGTGTAGGTCAGCGAGCAGGGTGTTGGGGGCGGTGTAGCCAGTGTAGGTCAGTGAGCAGGGTGTAGGGGGTGGTGTAGCCAGTGTAGGTCACCGAGATGGGGGTAGGGGCCAGTGTAGGTCAGCGAGCAGGGGGTAGGGGGCAGTGTAGCCAGTAAGGTCACTGAGCAGGGGGTATGGGGTGGTGTAGCCAGTGTAGGTCAGCGAGCTGGGGGTAGGGGCCAGTGTAGCCAGTCTAGGTCAGTGAGCAGGGGGGTAGGGGGCGATGTAGCCAGTGTCGGTCAGTGAGCAGGGAGTGGGGGGTGGTGTAGCCAGTGTAGGTCAGTGGGCAGGGGTTAGGGGTTGGTGTAGCCAGTGTTGGTCAGCGAACAGGGGGTAGGGGCCGGTGTAGCCAGTGTCGGTCAGTGAGCAGGGCATGGTGTAGCCAGTGTAGGTCAGTGAGCAGGGGGTATGGGGCGGTGTAGCCAGTGTAGGACAGTGAGCAGGGGGTAGGGGTGGTGTAGCCAGTGTAGGTCAGTGAGCAGGGGGTAGGGGATGGTGTAGCCAGTGTGGGTCAGTGAGCAGGGGGTAGGGGGTGGTGTAGCCAGTGTAGGTCAGTGAGCAGGGGGTGGTGTAGCCAGTGTAGGTCAGCGAGCAGGGGATGGTGTAGCCAGTGTAAGTCAGTGAGCAGGGGGTAGGGGGCGGTATAGCCAGTGTAGGTCAGTGAGCAGGGGGTAGGGGGCGGTGTAGCCAGTGTAGGTCAGTGAGCAGGGTGTAGGGGCTGGTGTAGCCAGTGTAGGGCAGGGGGCAGGGGGTGGTGTAGCCAGTGTAGGTCAGCGAGCAGGGGGTAGTGGCCGGTGTAGCCAGTGTAGATCAGCGAGCAGTGCGTAGTGGGTGGAGTAGCCAGTGTTGGTCAGCGAGCAGGGGGTGGTGTAGCCAGTGTAGGTCAGCGAGCTGGGGGTAGCGGACAGTGTAGCCAGTGTAGTTCAGTGAGCAGGTGCTAGGGGGCGGTGTAGCGAGTGTAGGTAAGTGAGCAGGGGGTAGGGGGCGGTGTAGCCAGTGCAGGTCACTGAGCAGGGGGTAGGGTGTTGTGTAGCCCGTGTCGGTCAGTGAGCAGGTGGTAGGGGGTGCTGTAGCCAGTGTAGGTCAGTGAGCAGGAGGTAGGGAGTGGTGTAGCCAGTGTAGGTTAGTGAGCAGGGGGTATGGGGTGGTGTAGCCAGTGTAGGTCAGTGAACAGGGGTTAGGGGGTGCTGTAGCCAGTGTAGGTCAGTGAGCAGGGCGTGGTGTAGCCAGTGTAGGTCAGTGAGCAGGAGGTAGGGGGTGGTGTAGCCAGTGTAGGTCAGTGAGCAGGAGGTAGGGGGTGGTGGAGCCAGTGTAGGTCAGTGAGCAGGGGGTAGAGGGTGGTGTAGCCAGTGTAGGTCAGTGAGCAGGAGGTACGGGGGTGGTGTAGCCAGTGTAGATAAGTGAGCAGGGGATAGGGGGTGGTGTAGCCAGTGTAGGTCAGTGAGCAGTGGGTAGGGGGCGGTATAGCCAGAGTAGGTCAGTGTGCAGGGGGTAGGGGCTGGTGTAGCCGGTGTAGGTCAGTGAGCAGGTGGTAGTGGGTGGTGTAGCCAGTGTAGGTCAGTGAGCAGGAGGTACGGGGTGGTGTAGCCAGTGTAGGTCAGCGAGCAGGGGGTAGTGGGTGGTGTAGCCAGTGTAGGTCAGTGAGCAGGGGGCAGGGGGCGGTGTAGCCAGTGTCGGTCAGCGAGCAGGGGGTAGTGGCCGGTGTAGCCAGTGTAGGTCAGCGAGCAGTGCGTAGTGGGTGGAGTAGCCAGTGTTGGTCAGCGAGCAGGGTTGGTGTAGCCAGTGTAGGTCAGCGAGCTGGGGGTAGCGGACAGTGTAGCCAGTGTAGTTCAGTGAGCAGGTGCTAGGGGGCGGTGTAGCGAGTGTAGGTAAGTGAGCAGGGGGTAGGGGGCGGTGTAGCCAGTGCAGGTCACTGAGCAGGGGGTAGGGGGTTGTGTAGCCCGTGTCGGTCAGTGAGCAGGTGGTAGGGAGTGCTGTAGCCAGTGTAGGTCAGTGAGCAGGAGGTAGGGAGTGGTGTAGCCAGTGTTGGTCAGTGAGCAGGCTGTAGGGGGTGGTGTAGCCAGTGTACGTCAGCGAGCAGGGGGTAGGTGCCGGTGTAGCCAGTGTAGGTCAGCGAGCAGGGCATAGTGGGTGGTGTAGCCAGCGCAGGTCAGCGAGCAGGGGGTGGTGTAGCCAGTGTAGGTAAGCGAGCTGGGGGTAGGGGCCAGTGTAGCAAGTGTAGGTCAGTGAGCAGGTGGTAGGGGGTGGTGTAGCCAGTGTAGGTCAGTGAGCAGGTGGTAGGGGGTGGTGTATCCAGTGTCGTTCAGTGAGCAGGGGGTAGGGGGTGGTGTATCCAGTGTCGTTCAGTGAGCAGGGGGTATGGGGCGGTGTAGCCAGTGTAGGACAGTGAGCAGGGGGTAGGGGTGGTGTAGCCAGTGTGGGTCAGTGAGCAGGGGGTAGGGGGTGGTGTAGCCAGTGTAGGTCAGTGAGCAGGGGGTGGTGTAGCCAGTGTAGGTCAGCGAGCAGGGGGTAGGAGGTGGTGTAGCCAGTGTAGGTCAGTGAGCAGGGGGTAGGGGGTGGTGTTGTCAGTGTAGGTCAGTGAGCAGGGGGTAGAGGGTGGTGTAGCCAGTGTCGGTCAGTGAGCAGTGGGTATGGGGTGGTGTAGCCAGTGTAGGTCAGTGAACAGGGGTTAGGGGGTGCTGTAGCCAGTGTAGGTCAGTGAGCAGGTGGTGGTGTAGCCAGTGTAGGTCAGCGAGCAGGGGGTAGGGGCTGGTGTAGCCAGTGTAGGTCAGCGAGCAGGGCGTAGTGGGTGGAGTAGCCAGTGTAGGTCAATGAGCAGGGGGTGGTGTAGCCAGTGTAGGTCAGCGAACTAGGCATGGTGTAGCCAGTGTCGGTCAGTGAGCAGGTAGTAGGGGGTGCTGTACCCAGTGTAGGTCAGTGAGCAGGAGGTAGGGAGTGGTGTAACCAGTGTAGGTCAGTGTGCAGGGGGTAGGGGGTGGTGTAGCCAGTGTCGGTCAGTGAGCAGGGCGTGGTGTAGCCAGTGTAGGTCAGTGAGCAGGGGGTAGAGGGTGGTGTAGCCAGTGTAGGTCAGTGAGCAGGGTGTATGGGCTGGTGTAGCCAGTGTAGGTCAGTGAGCAGTGGGTAGGGGGCGGTATAGCCAGAGTAGGTCAGTGTGCAGGGGGTAGGGGGTGGTGTATCCGGTGTAGGTCAGTGAGCAGGGGGTAGGGGGTGGTGTAGCCAGTGTAGGTCAGTGAGCAGGGTGTCGGGGGGCGGTGTAGCCAGTGTAGGTCAGTGAGCAGCGGGTAGGGGTGGTGTAGCCAGTGTAGGTCAGCGAGCAGGGGGTAGGGGGTGGTGTAGCCAGTGTAGGTCAGCGAGCAGGGTGTTGGGGGCGGTGTAGCCAGTGTAGGTCAGTGAGCAGGGTGTAGGGGGTGGTGTAGCCAGTGTAGGTCACCGAGATGGGGGTAGGGGCCAGTGTAGGTCAGCGAGCAGGGGGTAGGGGGCAGTGTAGCCAGTAAGGTCACTGAGCAGGGGGTATGGGGTGGTGTAGCCAGTGTAGGTCAGCGAGCTGGGGGTAGGGGCCAGTGTAGCCAGTCTAGGTCAGTGAGCAGGGGGTAGGGGGCGATGTAGCCAGTGTCGGTCAGTGAGCAGGGAGTGGGGGGTGGTGTAGCCAGTGTAGGTCAGTGGGCAGGGGTTAGGGGTTGGTGTAGCCAGTGTTGGTCAGCGAACAGGGGGTAGGGGCCGGTGTAGCCAGTGTCGGTCAGTGAGCAGGGCATGGTGTAGCCAGTGTAGGTCAGTGAGCAGGGGGTATGGGGCGGTGTAGCCAGTGTAGGACAGTGAGCAGGGGGTAGGGGTGGTGTAGCCAGTGTAGGTCAGTGAGCAGGGGGTAGGGGATGGTGTAGCCAGTGTGGGTCAGTGAGCAGGGGGTAGGGGGTGGTGTAGCCAGTGTAGGTCAGTGAGCAGGGGGTGGTGTAGCCAGTGTAGGTCAGCGAGCAGGGGATGGTGTAGCCAGTGTAAGTCAGTGAGCAGGGGGTAGGGGGCGGTATAGCCAGTGTAGGTCAGTGAGCAGGGGGTAGGGGGCGGTGTAGCCAGTGTAGGTCAGTGAGCAGGGTGTAGGGGCTGGTGTAGCCAGTGTAGGGCAGGGGGCAGGGGGTGGTGTAGCCAGTGTAGGTCAGCGAGCAGGGGGTAGTGGCCGGTGTAGCCAGTGTAGATCAGCGAGCAGTGCGTAGTGGGTGGAGTAGCCAGTGTTGGTCAGCGAGCAGGGGGTGGTGTAGCCAGTGTAGGTCAGCGAGCTGGGGGTAGCGGACAGTGTAGCCAGTGTAGTTCAGTGAGCAGGTGCTAGGGGGCGGTGTAGCGAGTGTAGGTAAGTGAGCAGGGGGTAGGGGGCGGTGTAGCCAGTGCAGGTCACTGAGCAGGGGGTAGGGTGTTGTGTAGCCCGTGTCGGTCAGTGAGCAGGTGGTAGGGGGTGCTGTAGCCAGTGTAGGTCAGTGAGCAGGAGGTAGGGAGTGGTGTAGCCAGTGTAGGTTAGTGAGCAGGGGGTATGGGGTGGTGTAGCCAGTGTAGGTCAGTGAACAGGGGTTAGGGGGTGCTGTAGCCAGTGTAGGTCAGTGAGCAGGGCGTGGTGTAGCCAGTGTAGGTCAGTGAGCAGGAGGTAGGGGGTGGTGTAGCCAGTGTAGGTCAGTGAGCAGGAGGTAGGGGGTGGTGGAGCCAGTGTAGGTCAGTGAGCAGGGGGTAGAGGGTGGTGTAGCCAGTGTAGGTCAGTGAGCAGGAGGTACGGGGTTGTGTAGCCAGTGTAGATAAGTGAGCAGGGGATAGGGGGTGGTGTAGCCAGTGTAGGTCAGTGAGCAGGGGGTAGGGGCTGGTGTAGCCAGTGTAGGTCAGTGAGCAGTGGGTAGGGGGCGGTATAGCCAGAGTAGGTCAGTGTGCAGGGGGTAGGGGCTGGTGTAGCCGGTGTAGGTCAGTGAGCAGGTGGTAGTGGGTGGTGTAGCCAGTGTAGGTCAGTGAGCAGGAGGTACGGGGTGGTGTAGCCAGTGTAGGTCAGCGAGCAGGGGGTAGTGGGTGGTGTAGCCAGTGTAGGTCAGTGAGCAGGGGGCAGGGGGCGGTGTAGCCAGTGTCGGTCAGCGAGCAGGGGGTAGTGGCCGGTGTAGCCAGTGTAGGTCAGCGAGCAGTGCGTAGTGGGTGGAGTAGCCAGTGTTGGTCAGCGAGCAGGGTTGGTGTAGCCAGTGTAGGTCAGCGAGCTGGGGGTAGCGGACAGTGTAGCCAGTGTAGTTCAGTGAGCAGGTGCTAGGGGGCGGTGTAGCGAGTGTAGGTAAGTGAGCAGGGGGTAGGGGGCGGTGTAGCCAGTGCAGGTCACTGAGCAGGGGGTAGGGGGTTGTGTAGCCCGTGTCGGTCAGTGAGCAGGTGGTAGGGAGTGCTGTAGCCAGTGTAGGTCAGTGAGCAGGAGGTAGGGAGTGGTGTAGCCAGTGTAGGTCAGTGAGCAGGAGGTAGGGAGTGGTGGAGCCAGTGTAGGTCAGTGAGCAGGGGGTAGAGGGTGGTGTAGCCAGTGTAAGTCAGTGAGCAGGAGGTACGGGGTGGTGTAGCCAGTGTCGGTCAGTGGGCAGGGGTTAGGGGGTGGTGTAGCCAATGTAGGTCAGTGAGCAGGGGGTCGGGAGTGGTGCAGCCAGTGTAGGTCAGTGAGCAGGGTGTAGGGGCTGGTGTAGCCAGTGTAGGTCAGTGAGCAGTGGGTAGAGGGCGGTATAGCCAGAGTAGGTCAGTGTGCAGGGGGTAGGGGCTGGTGTAGCCGGTGTAGGTCAGTGAGCAGGTGGTAGTGGGTGGTGTAGCCAGTGTAGGTCAGCGAGCAGGAGGTACGGGGTGGTGTAGCCAGTGTAGGTCAGTGAGCAGGGGGTAGTGGGTGGTGTAGCCAGTGTAGTTCAGTGAGCAGGGGGTAGGGCGTGGTGTAGCCAGTGTAGTTCAGTGAGCAGGTGCTAGGGGGCGGTGTAGCGAATGTAGGTAAGTGAGCAGGGGGTAGGGGGCGGTGTAGCCAGTGCAGGTCACTGAGCAGGGGGTAGGGGGTTGTGTAGCCCGTGTCGGTCAGTGAGCAGGTGGTAGGGAGTGCTGTAGCCAGTGTAGGTCAGTGAGCAGGAGGTAGGGAGTGGTGTAGCCAGTGTAGGTCAGTGAGCAGGAGGTAGGGAGTGGTGGAGCCAGTGTAGGTCAGTGAGCAGGGGATAGAGGGTGGTGTAGCCAGTGTAAGTCAGTGAGCAGGAGGTACGGGGTGGTGTAGCCAGTGTCGGTCAGTGAGCAGGGAGTGGGGGGTGGTGTAGCCAGTGTAGGTCAGTGGGCAGGGGTTAGGGGGTGGTGTAGCCAATGTAGGTCAGTGAGCAGGGGGTCGGGAGTGGTGCAGCCAGTGTAGGTCAGTGAGCAGGGTGTAGGGGCTGGTGTAGCCAGTGTAGGTCAGTGAGCAGTGGGTAGGGGGCGGTATAGCCAGAGTAGGTCAGTGTGCAGGGGGTAGGGGCTGGTGTAGCCGGTGTAGGTCAGTGAGCAGGTGGTAGTGGGTGGTGTAGCCAGTGTAGGTCAGCGAGCAGGAGGTACGGGGTGGTGTAGCCAGTGTAGGTCAGTGAGCAGGGGGTAGTGGGTGGTGTAGCCAGTGTAGTTCAGTGAGCAGGGGGTAGGGCGTGGTGTAGCCAGTGTAGTTCAGTGAGCAGGGGGTAGGGGGCGGTGTAGCCAGTGTCGGTCAGTGAGCAGGGAGTGGGGGGTGGTGTAGCCAGTGTAGGTCAGTGGGCAGGCGTTAGGGGTTGGTGTAGCCAGTGTTGGTCAGCGAACAGGGGGTAGGGGCCGGTGTAGCCAGTGTCGGTCAGTGAGCAGGGCATGGTGTAGCCAGTGTAGGTCAGTGAGCAGAGGGTAGGGGTGGTGTAGCCAGTGTAGGTCAGTGAGCAGGGGGTAGGGGATGGAGTAGCCAGTGTGGGTCAGTGAGCAGGGGGTAGGGGGTGGTGTAGCCAGTGTAGGTCAGTGAGCAGGGGGTGGTGTAGCCAGTGTAGGTCAGCGAGCAGGGGATGGTGTAGCCAGTGTAGGTCAGTGAGCAGGGGGTAGGGGGTGGTGTAGCCAGTGTAGGTCAGTGAGCAGGGGTCAGGGGGTGGTGTAGCCAGTGTAGGTCAGTGAGCAGGGGGTAGGGGGCGGTATAGCCAGTGTCGGTCAGCGAGCTGGGGGTAGCGGACAGTGTAGCCAGTGTAGTTCAGTGAGCAGGTGCTAGGGGGCGGTGTAGCGAGTGTAGGTAAGTGAGCAGGGTGTAGGGGGCGGTGTAGCCAGTGCAGGTCACTGAGCAGGGGGTAGGGTGTTGTGTAGCCCGTGTCGGTCAGTGAGCAGGTGGTAGGGGGTGCTGTAGCCAGTGTAGGTCAGTGAGCAGGAGGTAGGGAGTGGTGTAGCCAGTGTAGGTTAGTGAGCAGGGGGTATGGGGTGGTGTAGCCAGTGTAGGTCAGTGAACAGGGGTTAGGGGGTGCTGTAGCCAGTGTAGGTCAGTGAGCAGGGCGTGGTGTAGCCAGTGTAGGTCAGTGAGCAGGAGGTAGGGGGGTGGTGTAGCCAGTGTAGGTCAGTGAGCAGGAGGTAGGGGGTGGTGGAGCCAGTGTAGGTCAGTGAGCAGGGGGTAGAGGGTGGTGTAGCCAGTGTAGGTCAGTGAGCAGGAGGTACGGGGTGGTGTAGCCAGTGTAGATAAGTGAGCAGGGGATAGGGGGTGGTGTAGCCAGTGTAGGTCAGTGAGCAGGGGGTAGGGGCTGGTGTAGCCAGTGTAGGTCAGTGAGCAGTGGGTAGGGGGCGGTATAGCCAGAGTAGGTCAGTGTGCAGGGGGTAGGGGCTGGTGTAGCCGGTGTAGGTCAGTGAGCAGGTGGTAGTGGGTGGTGTAGCCAGTGTAGGTCAGTGAGCAGGAGGTACGGGGTGGTGTAGCCAGTGTAGGTCAGCGAGCAGGGGGTAGTGGGTGGTGTAGCCAGTGTAGGTCAGTGAGCAGGGGGCAGGGGGCGGTGTAGCCAGTGTCGGTCAGCGAGCAGGGGGTAGTGGCCGGTGTAGCCAGTGTAGGTCAGCGAGCAGTGTGTAGTGGGTGGAGTAGCCAGTGTTGGTCAGCGAGCAGGGTTGGTGTAGCCAGTGTAGGTCAGCGAGCTGGGGGTAGCGGACAGTGTAGCCAGTGTAGTTCAGTGAGCAGGTGCTAGGGGGCGGTGTAGCGAGTGTAGGTAAGTGAGCAGGGGGTAGGGGGTGGTGTAGCCAGTGCAGGTCACTGAGCAGGGGGTAGGGGGTTGTGTAGCCCGTGTCGGTCAGTGAGCAGGTGGTAGGGAGTGCTGTAGCCAGTGTAGGTCAGTGAGCAGGAGGTAGGGAGTGGTGTAGCCAGTGTAGGTCAGTGAGCAGGAGGTAGGGAGTGGTGGAGCCAGTGTAGGTCAGTGAGCAGGGGGTAGAGGGTGGTGTAGCCAGTGTAAGTCAGTGAGCAGGAGGTACGGGGTGGTGTAGCCAGTGTCGGTCAGTGAGCAGGGAGTGGGGGGTGGTGTAGCCAGTGTAGGTCAGTGGGCAGGGGTTAGGGGGTGGTGTAGCCAATGTAGGTCAGTGAGCAGGGGGTCGGGAGTGGTGCAGCCAGTGTAGGTCAGTGAGCAGGGTGTAGGGGCTGGTGTAGCCAGTGTAGGTCAGTGAGCAGTGGGTAGGGGGCGGTATAGCCAGAGTAGGTCAGTGTGCAGGGGGTAGGGGCTGGTGTAGCCGGTGTAGGTCAGTGAGCAGGTGGTAGTGGGTGGTGTAGCCAGTGTAGGTCAGCGAGCAGGAGGTACGGGGTGGTGTAGCCAGTGTAGGTCAGTGAGCAGGGGGTAGTGGGTGGTGTAGCCAGTGTAGTTCAGTGAGCAGGGGGTCGGGCATGGTGTAGCCAGTGTAGTTCAGTGAGCAGGTGCTAGGGGGCGGTGTAGCGAATGTAGGTAAGTGAGCAGGGGGTAGGGGGCGGTGTAGCCAGTGCAGGTCACTGAGCAGGGGGTAGGGGGTTGTGTAGCCCGTGTCGGTCAGTGAGCAGGTGGTAGGGAGTGCTGTAGCCAGTGTAGGTCAGTGAGCAGGAGGTAGGGAGTGGTGTAGCCAGTGTAGGTCAGTGAGCAGGAGGTAGGGAGTGGTGGAGCCAGTGTAGGTCAGTGAGCAGGGGATAGAGGGTGGTGTAGCCAGTGTAAGTCAGTGAGCAGGAGGTACGGGGTGGTGTAGCCAGTGTCGGTCAGTGAGCAGGGAGTGGGGGGTGGTGTAGCCAGTGTAGGTCAGTGAGCAGGGGGTAGAGGGTGGTGTAGCCAGTGTAAGTCAGTGAGCAGGAGGTACGGGGTGGTGTAGCCAGTGTCGGTCAGTGGGCAGGGGTTAGGGGGGTGGTGTAGCCAATGTAGGTCAGTGAGCAGGGGGTCGGGAGTGGTGCAGCCAGTGTAGGTCAGTGAGCAGGGTGTAGGGGCTGGTGTAGCCAGTGTAGGTCAGTGAGCAGTGGGTAGGGGGCGGTATAGCCAGAGTAGGTCAGTGTGCAGGGGGTAGGGGCTGGTGTAGCCGGTGTAGTTCAGTGAGCAGGTGGTAGTGGGTGGTGTAGCCAGTGTAGGTCAGCGAGCAGGAGGTACGGGGTGGTGTAGCCAGTGTAGGTCAGTGAGCAGGGGGTAGTGGGTGGTGTAGCCAGTGTAGTTCAGTGAGCAGGGGGTAGGGCGTGGTGTAGCCAGTGTAGTTCAGTGAGCAGGGGGTAGGGGGCGGTGTAGCCAGTGTCGGTCAGTGAGCAGGGAGTGGGGGTGGTGTAGCCAGTGTAGGTCAGTGGGCAGGCGTTAGGGGTTGGTGTAGCCAGTGTTGGTCAGCGAACAGGGGGTAGGGGCCGGTGTAGCCAGTGTCGGTCAGTGAGCAGGGCATGGTGTAGCCAGTGTAGGTCAGTGAGCAGAGGGTAGGGGTGGTGTAGCCAGTGTAGGTCAGTGAGCAGGGGGTAGGGGATGGAGTAGCCAGTGTGGGTCAGTGAGCAGGGGGTAGGGGGTGGTGTAGCCAGTGTAGGTCAGTGAGCAGGGGGTGGTGTAGCCAGTGTAGGTCAGCGAGCAGTGGATGGTGTAGCCAGTGTAGGTCAGTGAGCAGGGGGTAGGGGGTGGTGTAGCCAGTGTAGGTCAGTGAGCAGGGGTCAGGGGGTGGTGTAGCCAGTGTAGGTCAGTGAGCAGGGGGTAGGGGGCGGTATAGCCAGTGTCGGTCAGCGAGCAGGTGGTAGGGGGCGGTGTAGCCTGTGTAGGTCAGTGAGCAGGGTGTAGGGGCTTGTGTAGCCAGTGTAGGGCAGCGGGCAGGGGGCAGGGGGTGGTGTAGCCAGTGTAGGTCAGCGAGCAGGGGGTAGGGGCCGGGTGTAACCAGTGTAGGTCAGCGAGCAGTGCATAGTGGGTGGAGTAGCCAGTGTAGGTCAGCGAGCTGGGGGTAGCGGACAGTGTAGCCAGTGTAGTTCAGTGAGCAGGTGCTAGGGGGCGGTTGTAGCGAGTGTAGGTAAGTGAGCAGGGGGTAGGGGGCTGTGTAGCCAGTGCAGGTCACTGAGCAGGGGGTAGGGGGTTGTGTAGCCAGTGTCGGTCAGTGAGCAGGTGGTAGGGGGTGCTGTAGCCAGTGTAGGTCAGTGAGCAGGAGGTAGGGAGTGGTGTAGCCAGTGTAGGTTAGTGAGCAGGGTGTATGGGGTGGTGTCGCCAGTGTAGGTCAGTGAACAGGGGTTAGGGGGTGCTGTAGCCAGTGTAGGTCAGTGAGCAGGGGGTGGTGTAGCTGGTGTAGGTCAGCGAGCAGGGGGTAGGGGCTGGTGTAGCCAGTGTAGGTCAGCGAGCAGGGCGTAGTGGGTGGAGTAGCCAGTGTAGGTCAATGAGCAGGGGGTGGTGTAGCCAGTGCAGGTCACTGAGCAGGGGGTAGGGGGTTGTGTAGCCAGTGTCGGTCAGTGAGCAGGTGGTAGGGGGTGCTGTAGCCAGTGTAGGTCAGTGAGCAGGAGGTAGGGAGTGGTGTAGCCAGTGTAGGTTAGTGAGCAGGAGGTAGGGAGTGGTGTAGCCAGTGTAGGTTAGTGAGCAGGGTGTATGGGGTGGTGTCGCCAGTGTAGGTCAGTGAACAGGGGTTAGGGGGTGCTGTAGCCAGTGTAGGTCAGTGAGCAGGGGGTGGTGTAGCCAGTGTAGGTAAGCGAGCAGGGGGTAGGGGCTGGTGTAGCCAGTGTAGGTCAGCGAGCAGGGGGGAAGGGGTGGTGTAGCCAGTGTAGGTCAGTGATCAGGGGGTAGGGGGTGGTGTAGCCAGTGTAGGTCAGCGGGCAGGGGTTTGAGGGTGGTGTAGCCAGTGTAGGTCAGTGAGCAGGGGGTAGGAAATGGTGTAGCCAGTGTAGGTCAGTGAGCACGGGTTAGGGGGTGGTGCAGCCAGTGTAGGTCAGTGAGTAGGGTGTAGGGGGTGGTGTAGCCAGTGTAGGTCAGCGAGCAGGGGGTAGGGCGCAGTGTAGCCAGTGTAGGTCACTGAGCAGGGGGTATGGGGTGGTGTAGCCAGTGTAGGTCAGCGAGCTGGGGGTAGGGGCCAGTGTAGCCAGTGTAGGTCAGCGAGCAGGGGGTAGGGGGCGGTGTAGCCAGTGTAGGTCAGCGGGCTGGGGGTAGAGGCCAGTGTAACCAGTGTAGGTCAGCGAGCAGGGGGTAGGGGGTGGTGTAGTCAGTGAGCAGGAGTTAGGGGGTGGTGCAGCCAGTGTAGGTCAGTGAGTAGGGTGTAGGGGGTGGTGTAGCCAGTGTAGGTCAGCGAGCAGGGGGTAGGGCGCAGTGTAGCCAGTGTAGGTCACTGAGCAGGGGGTATGGGGTGGTGTAGCCAGTGTAGGTCAGCGAGCTGGGGGTAGGGGCCAGTGTAGCCAGTGTAGGTCAGCGAGCAGGGGGTATGGGGTGGTGTAGCCAGTGTAGGTCAGCGAGCTGGGGGTAGGGGCCAGTGTAGGTCAGTGAGCAGAGGGTAGGGGGCGGTGTAGCCAGTGTAGGTCAGTGGGCAGGGGTTAGGGGTTGGTGTAGCCAGTGTTGGTCAGTGAGCAGGCTGTAGGGGGTGGTGTAGCCAGTGTACGTCAGCGAGCAGGGGGTAGGTGCCGGTGTAGCCAGTGTAGGTCAGCGAGCAGGGCATAGTGGGTGGTGTAGCCAGCGCAGGTCAGCGAGCAGGGGGTGGTGTAGCCAGTGTAGGTAAGCGAGCTGGGGGTAGGGGCCAGTGTAGCCAGTGTAGGTCAGTGAGCAGGTGGTAGGGGGTGGTGTAGCCAGTGTAGGTCAGTGAGCAGGTGGTAGGGGGTGGTGTATCCATTGTCGTTCAGTGAGCAGGGGGTAGGGGGTGGTGTATCCAGTGTCGTTCAGTGAGCAGGGGGTATGGGGCGGTGTAGCCAGTGTAGGACAGTGAGCAGGGGGTAGGGGTGGTGTAGCCAGTGTGGGTCAGTGAGCAGGGGGTAGGGGGTGGTGTATCCAGTGTCGTTCAGTGAGCAGGGGGTATGGGGCGGTGTAGCCAGTGTAGGACAGTGAGCAGGGGGTAGGGGTGGTGTAGCCAGTGTGGGTCAGTGAGCAGGGGGTAGGGGGTGGTGTAGCCAGTGTAGGTCAGTGAGCAGGGGGTGGTGTAGCCAGTGTAGGTCAGCGAGCAGGGGGTAGGAGGTGGTGTAGCCAGTGTAGGTCAGTGAGCAGGGGGTAGGGGGTGGTGTTGTCAGTGTAGGTCAGTGAGCAGGGGGTAGAGGGTGGTGTAGCCAGTGTAGGTCAGTGAGCAGTGGGTATGGGGTGGTGTAGCCAGTGTAGGTCAGTGAACAGGGGTTAGGGGGTGCTGTAGCCAGTGTAGGTCAGTGAGCAGGTGGTGGTGTAGCCAGTGTAGGTCAGCGAGCAGGGCGTAGTGGGTGGAGTAGCCAGTGTAGGTCAATGAGCAGGGGGTGGTGTAGCCAGTGTAGGTCAGCGAACTAGGCGTGGTGTAGCCAGTGTCGGTCAGTGAGCAGGTAGTAGGGGGTGCTGTACCCAGTGTAGGTCAGTGTGCAGGGGGTAGGGGGTGGTGTAGCCAGTGTCGGTCAGTGAGCAGGGCGTGGTGTAGCCAGTGTAGGTCAGTGAGCAGGGGGTAGAGGGTGGTGTAGCCAGTGTAGGTCAGTGAGCAGGGTGTATGGGCTGGTGTAGCCAGTGTAGGTCAGTGAGCAGTGGGTAGGGGGCGGTATAGCCAGAGTAGGTCAGTGTGCAGGGGGTAGGGGGTGGTGTATCCGGTGTAGGTCAGTGAGCAGGGGGTAGGGGGTGGTGTAGCCAGTGTAGGTCAGTGAGCAGGGTGTCGGGGGGCGGTGTAGCCAGTGTAGGTCAGTGAGCAGCGGGTAGGGGTGGTGTAGCCAGTGTAGGTCAGCGAGCAGGGGGGTAGGGGGTGGTGTAGCCAGTGTAGGTCAGCGAGCAGGGTGTTGGGGGCGGTGTAGCCAGTGTAGGTCAGTGAGCAGGGTGTAGGGGGTGGTGTAGCCAGTGTAGGTCACCGAGATGGGGGTAGGGGCCAGTGTAGGTCAGCGAGCAGGGGGTAGGGGGCAGTGTAGCCAGTAAGGTCACTGAGCAGGGGGTATGGGGTGGTGTAGCCAGTGTAGGTCAGCGAGCTGGGGGTAGGGGCCAGTGTAGCCAGTCTAGGTCAGTGAGCAGGGGTTAGGGGGCGATGTAGCCAGTGTCGGTCAGTGAGCAGGGAGTGGGGGGTGGTGTAGCCAGTGTAGGTCAGTGGGCAGGGGGTTAGGGGTTGGTGTAGCCAGTGTTGGTCAGCGAACAGGGGGTAGGGGCCGGTGTAGCCAGTGTCGGTCAGTGAGCAGGGCATGGTGTAGCCAGTGTAGATCAGTGAGCAGGGGGTATGGGGCGGTGTAGCCAGTGTAGGACAGTGAGCAGGGGGGTAGGGGTGGTGTAGCCAGTGTAGGTCAGTGAGCAGGGGGTAGGGGATGGTGTAGCCAGTGTGGGTCAGTGAGCAGGGGGTAGGGGGTGGTGTAGCCAGTGTAGGTCAGTGAGCAGGGGGTGGTGTAGCCAGTGTAGGTCAGCGAGCAGGGGATGGTGTAGCCAGTGTAAGTCAGTGAGCAGGGGGGTAGGGGGCGGTATAGCCAGTGTAGGTCAGTGAGCAGGGGGTAGGGGGCGGTGTAGCCAGTGTAGGTCAGTGAGCAGGGTGTAGGGGCTGGTGTAGCCAGTGTAGGGCAGGGGGCAGGGGGTAGTGTAGCCAGTGTAGGTCAGCGAGCAGGGGGTAGTGGCCGGTATAGCCAGTGTAGATCAGCGAGCAGTGCGTAGTGGGTGGAGTAGCCAGTGTTGGTCAGCGAGCAGGGGGTGGTGTAGCCAGTGTAGGTCAGCGAGCTGGGGGTAGCGGACAGTGTAGCCAGTGTAGTTCAGTGAGCAGGTGCTAGGGGGCGGTGTAGCGAGTGTAGGTAAGTGAGCAGGGGGGTAGGGTGTTGTGTAGCCCGTGTCGGTCAGTGAGCAGGTGGTAGGGGGTGCTGTAGCCAGTGTAGGGTCAGTGAGCAGGAGGTAGGGAGTGGTGTAGCCAGTGTAGGTTAGTGAGCAGGGGGTATGGGGTGGTGTAGCCAGTGTAGGTCAGTGAACAGGGGTTAGGGGGTGCTGTAGCCAGTGTAGGTCAGTGAGCAGGGCGTGGTGTAGCCAGTGTAGGTCAGTGAGCAGGAGGTAGGGGGTGGTGTAGCCAGTGTAGGTCAGTGAGCAGGAGGTAGGGGGTGGTGGAGCCAGTGTAGGTCAGTGAGCAGGGGGTAGAGGGTGGTGTAGCCAGTGTAGGTCAGTGAGCAGGAGGTACGGGGTGGTGTAGCCAGTGTAGATAAGTGAGCAGGGGATAGGGGGTGGTGTAGCCAGTGTAGGTCAGTGAGCAGGGGATAGGGGGTGGTGTAGCCAGTGTAGGTCAGTGAGCAGGGGGTCGGGAGTGGTGCAGCCAGTGTAGGTCAGTGAGCAGGGTGTAGGGGCTGGTGTAGCCAGTGTAGGTCAGTGAGCAGTGGGTAGGGTCGGTATAGCCAGAGTAGGTCAGTGTGCAGGGGGTTGGGGCTGGTGTAGCCGGTGTAGGTCAGTGAGCAGGTGGTAGTGGGTGGTGTAGCCAGTGTAGGTCAGTGAGCAGGAGGTACGGGGTGGTGTAGCCAGTGTAGGTCAGTGAGCAGGGGGCAGGGGGCGGTGTAGCCAGTGTCGGTCAGCGAGCAGGGGGTAGTGGCCGGTGTAGCCAGTGTAGGTCAGCGAGCAGTGCGTAGTGGGTGGAGTAGCCAGTGTTGGTCAGCGAGCAGGGTTGGTGTAGCCAGTGTAGGTCAGCGAGCTGGGGGTAGCGGACGGTGTAGCCAGTGTAGTTCAGTGAGCAGGTGCTAGGGGGCGGTGTAGCGAGTGTAGGTAAGTGAGCAGGGGGTAGGGGGCGGTGTAGCCAGTGCAGGTCACTGAGCAGGGGGGTAGGGGGTTGTGTAGCCCGTGTCGGTCAGTGAGCAGGTGGTAGGGAGTGCTGTAGCCAGTGTAGGTCAGTGAGCAGGAGGTAGGGAGTGGTGTAGCCAGTGTAGGTCAGTGAGCAGGAGGTAGGGAGTGGTGGAGCCAGTGTAGGTCAGTGAGCAGGGGGTAGAGGGTGGTGTAGCCAGTGTAAGTCAGTGAGCAGGAGATACGGGGTGGTGTAGCCAGTGTCGGTCAGTGAGCAGGGAGTGGGGGGTGGTGTAGCCAGTGTAGGTCAGTGGGCAGGGGTTAGGGGGTGGTGTAACCAATGTAGGTCAGTGAGCAGGGGGTCGGGAGTGGTGCAGCCAGTGTAGGTCAGTGAGCAGGGTGTAGGGGCTGGTGTAGCCAGTGTAGGTCAGTGAGCAGTGGGTAGGGGGCGGTATAGCCAGAGTAGGTCAGTGTGCAGGGGGTAGGGGCTGGTGTAGCCGGTGTAGGTCAGTGAGCAGGTGGTAGTGGGTGGTGTAGCCAGTGTAGGTCAGCGAGCAGGAGGTACGGGGTGGTGTAGCCAGTGTAGGTCAGTGAGAAGGGGGTAGTGGGTGGTGTAGCCAGTGTAGTTCAGTGAGCAGGGGGTAGGGCGTGGTGTAGCCAGTGTAGTTCAGTGAGCAGGTGCTAGCGGGCGGTGTAGCGAATGTAGGTAAGTGAGCAGGGGGTAGGGGGCGGTGTAGCCAGTGCAGGTCACTGAGCAGGGGGTAGGGGGTTGTGTAGCCCGTGTCGGTCAGTGAGCAGGTGGTAGGGAGTGCTGTAGCCAGTGTAGGTCAGTGAGCAGGAGGTAGGGAGTGGTGTAGCCAGTGTAGGTCAGTGAGCAGGAGGTAGGGAGTGGTGGAGCCAGTGTAGGTCAGTGAGCAGGGGATAGAGGGTGGTGTAGCCAGTGTAAGTCAGTGAGCAGGAGGTACGGGGTGGTGTAGCCAGTGTCGGTCAGTGAGCAGGGAGTGGGGGGTGGTGTAGCCAGTGTAGGTCAGTGGGCAGGGGTTAGGGGGTGGTGTAGCCAATGTAGGTCAGTGAGCAGGGGGTCGGGAGTGGTGCAGCCAGTGTAGGTCAGTGAGCAGGGTGTAGGGGCTGGTGTAGCCAGTGTAGGTCAGTGAGCAGTGGGTAGGGGGCGGTATAGCCAGAGTAGGTCAGTGTGCAGGGGGTAGGGGCTGGTGTAGCCGGTGTAGGTCAGTGAGCAGGTGGTAGTGGGTGGTGTAGCCAGTGTAGGTCAGCGAGCAGGAGGTACGGGGTGGTGTAGCCAGTGTAGGTCAGTGAGCAGGGGGTAGTGGGTGGTGTAGCCAGTGTAGTTCAGTGAGCAGGGGGTAGGGCGTGGTGTAGCCAGTGTAGTTCAGTGAGCAGGGGGTAGGGGGCGGTGTAGCCAGTGTCGGTCAGTGAGCAGGGAGTGGGGGGTGGTGTAGCCAGTGTAGGTCAGTGGGCAGGCGTTAGGGGTTGGTGTAGCCAGTGTTGGTCAGCGAACAGGGGGTAGGGGCCGGTGTAGCCAGTGTCGGTCAGTGAGCAGGGCATGGTGTAGCCAGTGTAGGTCAGTGAGCAGAGGGTAGGGGTGGTGTAGCCAGTGTAGGTCAGTGAGCAGGGGGTAGGGGATGGAGTAGCCAGTGTGGGTCAGTGAGCAGGGGGTAGGGGGTGGTGTAGCCAGTGTAGGTCAGTGAGCAGGGGGTGGTGTAGCCAGTGTAGGTCAGCGAGCAGGGGATGGTGTAGCCAGTGTAGGTCAGTGAGCAGGGGGTAGGGGGTTCGTGTAGCCAGTGTAGGTCAGTGAGCAGGGGTCAGGGGGTGGTGTAGCCAGTGTAGGTCAGTGAGCAGGGGGTAGGGGGCGGTATAGCCAGTGTCGGTCAGCGAGCAGGTGGTAGGGGGCGGTGTAGCCAGTGTAGGTCAGTGAGCAGGGTGTAGGGGCTTGTGTAGCCAGTGTAGGGCAGCGGGCAGGGGGCAGGGGGTGGTGTAGCCAGTGTAGGTCAGCGAGCAGGGGGTAGGGGCCGGTGTAACCAGTGTAGGTCAGCGAGCAGTGCATAGTGGGTGGAGTAGCCAGTGTAGGTCAGCGAGCTGGGGGTAGCGGACAGTGTAGCCAGTGTAGTTCAGTGAGCAGGTGCTAGGGGGCGGTGTAGCGAGTGTAGGTAAGTGAGCAGGGGGCAGGGGGCTGTGTAGCCAGTGCAGGTCACTGAGCAGGGGGTAGGGGGTTGTGTAGCCAGTGTCGGTCAGTGAGCAGGTGGTAGGGGGTGCTGTAGCCAGTGTAGGTCAGTGAGCAGGAGGTAGGGAGTGGTGTAGCCAGTGTAGGTTAGTGAGCAGGGTGTATGGGGGTGGTGTCGCCAGTGTAGGTCAGTGAACAGGGGTTAGGGGGTGCTGTAGCCAGTGTAGGTCAGTGAGCAGGGGGTGGTGTAGCTGGTGTAGGTCAGCGAGCAGGGGGTAGGGGCTGGTGTAGCCAGTGTTGGTCAGCGAGCAGGGCGTAGTGGGTGGAGTAGCCAGTGTAGGTCAATGAGCAGGGGGTGGTGTAGCCAGTGCAGGTCACTGAGCAGGGGGTAGGGGGTTGTGTAGCCAGTGTCGGTCAGTGAGCAGGTGGTAGGGGGTGCTGTAGCCAGTGTAGGTCAGTGAGCAGGAGGTAGGGAGTGGTGTAGCCAGTGTAGGTTAGTGAGCAGGAGGTAGGGAGTGGTGTAGCCAGTGTAGGTTAGTGAGCAGGGTGTATGGGGTGGTGTCGCCAGTGTAGGTCAGTGAACAGGGGTTAGGGGGTGCTGTAGCCAGTGTAGGTCAGTGAGCAGGGGGTGGTGTAGCCAGTGTAGGTAAGCGAGCAGGGGGTAGGGGCTGGTGTAGCCAGTGTAGGTCAGCGAGCAGGGCGTAGTGGGTGGAGTAGCCAGTGTAGGTCAATGAGCAGGGGGTGGTGTAGCCAGTGTAGGTCAGTGAGCAGGGGGTAGGGGGTGGTATTGCCAGTGTATGTCAGCGAGCAGGGGGTAGGGGGTAGTGTAGCCAGTGTAGGTCAGTGAGCAGGTGCTAGGGGGCGGTGTAGCGAGTGTAGGTAAGTGAGCAGGGGGTAGGGGGCTGTGTAGCCAGTGCAGGTCACTGAGCAGGGGGTAGGGGGTTGTGTAGCCAGTGTCGGTCAGTGAGCAGGTGGTAGGGGGTGCTGTAGCCAGTGTAGGTCAGTGAGCAGGAGGTAGGGAGTGGTGTAGCCAGTGTAGGTTAGTCAGCAGGGGGTAGGGGGTGGTATTGCCAGTGTATGTCAGCGAGTAGGGGGTAGGGGGTGGTATTGCCAGTGTATGTCAGCGAGCAGGGGGTAGGGGGTGGTGTAGCCAGTGTAGGTCAGTGAGCAGGGGGTAGGGGGTGGTGTAGCCAGTGTAGGTCAGTGAGCAGGGGGTAGGGGGTGGTATTGCCAGTGTATGTCAGTGAGCAGGGGGTGGTGTAGGTCAGTGAGCATGGGTTAGGGGGTGGTGTAGCCAGTGTAGGTCAGTGAGCAGGGGGTCGGGAGTGGTGCAGCCAGTGTAGGTCAGTGAGCAGGGTGTAGGGGCTGGTGTAGGTCAGTGAGCAGTGGGTAGGGGGCGGTATAGCCAGAGTAGGTCAGTGTGCAGGGGGTAGGGGCTGGTGTAGCCGGTGTAGGTCAGTGAGCAGGTGGTAGTGGGTGGTGTAGCCAGTGTAGGTCAGTGAGCAGGAGGTACGGGGTGGTGTAGCCAGTGTAGGTGAGTGAGCAGGGGGTAGTGGGTGGTGTAGCCAGTGTAGGTCAGTGAGCAGGGGGTAGGGCGTGGTGTAGCCAGTGTAGGTCAGTGAGCAGGGGGTAGGGGGCGGTGTAGCCAGTGTCGGTCAGTGAGCAGGGAGTGGGGGGTGGTGTAGCCAGTGTAGGTCA
Source organism: Isurus oxyrinchus (assembly GCA_026770705.1). NCBI lineage: Eukaryota > Metazoa > Chordata > Chondrichthyes > Lamniformes > Lamnidae > Isurus > Isurus oxyrinchus. The sequence goes on along the minus strand of JANJGN010003893.1, from coordinate 16,428 downwards.
GTGGGCAGGGGTTAGGGGTTGGTGTAGCCAGTGTTGGTCAGCGAACAGGGGTTAGGGGCAGGTGTAGCCAGTGTCGGTCAGTGAGCAGGGCATGGTGTGGCCAGTGCAGGTCAGTGAGCAGGGGGTATGGGGCGGTGTGGCCAGTGTAGGACAGTGAGCAGGGGGTAGGGGTGGTGTAGCCAGTGTAGGTCAGTGAGCAGGGGGTAGGGGATGGTGTAGCCAGTGTGGGTCAGTGAGCAGGGGGTAGGGGGTGGTGTAGCCAGTGTAGGTCAGTGAGCAGGGGTGGTGTAGCCAGTGTAGGTCAGCGAGCAGGGGATGGTGTAGCCAGTGTAAGTCAGTGAGCAGGGGGTAGGGGGTGGTGTAGCCAGTGTAGGTCAGTGAGCAGGGGTTAGGGGGTGGTGTAGCCAGTGTAGGTCAGTGAGCAGGGGGTAGGGGGCCGTGTAGCCAGTGTAGGTCACAGAGCAGGGGGTATGGGGTGGTGTAGCCAGTGTAGGTCAGCGAGCTGGGGGTAGGGGCCAGTGTAGCCAGTCTAGGTCAGTGAGCAGGGGGCAGGGGGCGGTGTAGCCAGTGTCGGTCAGCGAGCAGGGGGTAGTGGCCGGTGTAGCTAGTGTAGGTCAGCGAGCAGTGCGTAGTGGGTGGAGTAGCCAGTGTTGGTCAGCGAGCAGGGGGTGGTGTAGCCAGTGTAGGTCAGCCAGCTGGGGGTAGCGGACAGTGTAGCCAGTGTAGTTCAGTGAGCAGGTGCTAGGGGGCGGTGTAGCGAGCGTAGGTAAGTGAGCAGGGGGTAGGGGGCGGTGTAGCCAGTGCAGGTCACTGAGCAGGGGGTAGGGGGTTGTGTAGCCCGTGTCGGTCAGTGAGCAGGTGGTAGGGAGTGGTGTTGCCAGTGTAGGTCAGTGAGCAGGAGGTAGGGGGTGGTGGAGCCAGTGTAGGTCAGTGAGCAGGGGGTAGAGGGTGGTGTAGCCAGTGTAGGTCAGTGAGCAGGAGGTACGGGGTGGTGTAGCCAGTGTAGATAAGTGAGCAGGAGGTAGGGGGTGGTGTAGCCAGTGTAGGTCAGTGAGCAGGGGATAGGGGGTGGTGTAGCCAGTGTAGGTCAGTGAGCAGGGGGTAGGGGGTGGTGTAGCCAGTGTCGGTCAGTGAGCAGGGAGTGGGGGGTGGTGTTGCCAGGGTAGGTCAGTGGGCAGGGGTTAGGGGGTGGTGTAGCCAATGTAGGTCAGTGAGCAGGGGGTCGGGAGTGGTGCAGCCAGTGTAGGTCAGTGAGCAGGGTGTAGGGGCTGGTGTAGCCAGTGTAGGTCAGTGAGCAGTGGGTAGGGGGCGGTATAGCCAGAGTAGGTCAGTGTGCAGGGGGTAGGGGCTGGTGTAGCCGGTGTAGGTCAGTGAGCAGGTGGTAGTGGGTGGTGTAGCCAGTGTAGGTCAGCGAGCAGGAGGTACGGGGTGGTGTAGCCAGTGTCGGTCAGTGAGCAGGGAGTGGGGGGTGGTGTAGCCAGTGTAGGTCAGTGGGCAGGCGTTAGGGGTTGGTGTAGCCAGTGTTGGTCAGCGAACAGGGGGTAGGGGCCGGTGTAGCCAGTGTCGGTCAGTGAGCAGGGCATGGTGTAGCCAGTGTAGCTCAGTGAGCAGGGGGTAAGGGTGGTGTAGCCAGTGTAGGTCAGTGAGCAGGGGGTAGGGGATGGTGTAGCCAGTGTGGGTCAGTGAGCAGGGGGTAGGGGGTGGTGTAGCCAGTGTAGGTCAGTGAGCAGGGGGTGGTGTAGCCAGTGTAGGTCAGCGAGCAGGGGATGGTGTAGCCAGTGTAGGTCAGTGAGCAGGGGGTAGGGGGTGGTGTAGCCAGTGTAGGTCAGTGAGCAGGAGGTAGGGGGTGGTGTAGCCAGTGTAGGTCAGTGAGCAGGGGTTAGGGGGTGGTGTAGCCAGTGTTGGTCAGCGAACAGGGGTTAGGGGCAGGTGTAGCCAGTGTTGGTCAGTGAGCAGGGCATGGTGTAGCCAGTGCAGGTCAGTGAGCAGGGGGTATGGGGCGGTGTGGCCAGTGTAGGACAGTGAGCAGGGGGTAGGGGTGGTGTAGCCAGTGTAGGTCAGTGAGCAGGGGGTAGGGGATGGTGTAGCCAGTGTGGGTCAGTGAGCAGGGGGTAGGGGGTGGTGTAGCCAGTGTAGCTCAGTGAGCAGGGGGTGGTGTAGCCAGTGTAGGTCAGCGAGCAGGGGATGTTGTAGCCAGTGTAAGTCAGTGAGCAGGGGGTAGGGGGTGGTGTAGCCAGTGTAGGTCAGTGAGCAGGGGTTAGGGGGTGGTGTAGCCAGTGTAGGTCAGTGAGCAGGGGGTAGGGGGCCGTGTAGCCAGTGTAGGTCACTGAGCAGGGGGTATGGGGTGGTGTAGCCAGTGTAGGTCAGCGAGCTGGGGGTAGGGGCCAGTGTAGCCAGTCTAGGTCAGTGAGCAGGGGGCAGGGGGCGGTGTAGCCAGTGTCGGTCAGCGAGCAGGGGGTAGTGGCCGGTGTAGCCAGTGTAGGTCAGCGAGCAGTGCGTAGTGGGTGGAGTAGCCAGTGTTGGTCAGCGAGCAGGGGGTGGTGTAGCCAGTGTAGGTCAGCGAGCTGGGGGTAGCGGACAGTGTAGCCAGTGTAGTTCAGTGAGCAGGTGCTAGGGGGCGGTGTAGCGAGCGTAGGTAAGTAGCAGGGGGTAGGGGGCGGTGTAGCCAGTGCAGGTCACTGAGCAGGGGGTAGGGGGTTGTGTAGCCCGTGTCGGTCAGTGAGCAGGTGGTAGGGAGTGGTGTTGCCAGTGTAGGTCAGTGAGCAGGAGGTAGGGGGTGGTGGAGCCAGTGTAGGTCAGTGAGCAGGGGGTAGAGGGTGGTGTAGCCAGTGTAGGTCAGTGAGCAGGAGGTACGGGGTGGTGTAGCCAGTGTAGATAAGTGAGCAGGAGGTAGGGGGTGGTGTAGCCAGTGTAGGTCAGTGAGCAGGGGATAGGGGGTGGTGTAGCCAGTGTAGGTCAGTGAGCAGGGGGTAGGGGGTGGTGTGGCCAGTGTCGGTCAGTGAGCAGGAGGTAGGGGATGGTGTAGCCAGTGTAGGTCAGTGAGCAGGGGATAGGGGGTGGTGTAGCCAGTGTAGGTCAGTGAGCAGGGGGTAGGGGGTGGTGTAGCCAGTGTCGGTCAGTGAGCAGGGAGTGGGGGGTGGTGTAGCCAGTGTAGGTCAGTGGGCAGGGGTTAGGGGGTGGTGTAGCCAATGTAGGTCAGTGAGCAGGGGGTCGGGAGTGGTGCAGCCAGTGTAGGTCAGTGAGCAGGGTGTAGGGGGCGGTATAGCCAGAGTAGGTCAGTGTGCAGGGGGTAGGGGCTGGTGTAGCCGGTGTAGGTCAGTGAGCAGGTGGTAGTGGGTGGTGTAGCCAGTGTAGGTCAGCGAGCAGGAGGTACGGGGTGGTGTAGCCAGTGTAGGTCAGTGAGCAGGGGGTAGTGGGTGGTGTAGCCAGTGTAGTTCAGTGAGCAGGGGGTAGGGCGTGGTGTAGCCAGTGTAGGTCAGTGAGCAGGGGGTAGGGGGCGGTGTAGCCAGTGTCGGTCAGTGAGCAGGGAGTGGGGGGTGGTGTAGCCAGTGTAGGTCAGTGGGCAGGCGTTAGGGGTTGGTGTAGCCAGTGTTGGTCAGCGAACAGGGGGTAGGGGCCGGTGTAGCCAGTGTCGGTCAGTGAGCAGGGCATGGTGTAGCCAGTGTAGCTCAGTGAGCAGGGGGTAAGGGTGGTGTAGCCAGTGTAGGTCAGTGAGCAGGGGGTAGGGGATGGTGTAGCCAGTGTGGGTCAGTGAGCAGGGGGTAGGGGGTGGTGTAGCCAGTGTGGGTCAGTGAGCAGGGGGTAGGGGGTGGTGTAGCCAGTGTAGGTCAGTGAGCAGGGGGTGGTGTAGCCAGTGTAGGTCAGCGAGCAAGGGATGGTGTAGCCAGTGTAGGTCTGTGAGCAGGGGGTAGGGGGTGGTGTAGCCAGTGTAGGTCAGTGAGCAGGAGGTAGGGGGTGGTGTAGCCAGTGTAGGTCAGTGAGCAGGGGTTAGGGGGTGGTGTAACCAGTGTAGGTCAGCGAGCAGTGCATAGTGGGTGGAGTAGCCAGTGTAGGTCAGCGAGCAGGGGGTGGTGTAGCCAGTGTACGTCAGCGAGCTGGGGGTAGCGGACAGTGTAGCCAGTGTTGTTCAGTGAGCAGGTGCTAGGGGGCGGTGTAGCGAGTGTAGGTAAGTGAGCAGGGGGTAGGGGGCTGTGTAGCCAGTGCAGGTCACTGAGCAGGGGGTAGGGGGTTGTGTAGCCAGTGTCGGTCAGTGAGCAGGTGGTAGGGGGTGCTGTAGCCAGTGTAGGTCAGTGAGCAGGAGGTAGGGAGTGGTGTAGCCAGTGTAGGTTAGTGAGCAGGAGGTAGGGAGTGGTGTAGCCAGTGTAGGTTAGTGAGCAGGGTGTATGGGGTGGTGTCGCCAGTGTAGGTCAGTGAACAGGGGTTAGGGGGTGCTGTAGCCAGTGTAGGTCAGTGAGCAGGGGGTGGTGTAGCCAGTGTAGGTCAGCAAGCAGGGGGTAGGGGCTGGTGTAGCCAGTGTAGGTCAGCGAGCAGGGCGTAGTGGGTGGAGTAGCCAGTGTAGGTCAATGAGCAAGGGGTGGTGTAGCCAGTGTAGGTCAGTGAGCAGGGGGTAGGGGGTGGTATTGCCAGTGTATGTCAGCGAGCAGGGGGTAGGGGGTGGTGTAGCCAGTGTAGGTCAGTGAGCAGGGGGTAGGGGGTGGTGTAGCCAGTGTAGGTCAGTGAGCAGGGGGTAGGGGGTGGTATTGCCAGTGTATGTCAGTGAGCAGGGGTAGGGGGTGGTGTAGCCAGTGTAGGTCAGTGAGCAGGGGGTGGTGTAGGTCAGTGAGCATGGGTTAGGGGGTGGTGTAGCCAGTGTTGGTCAGTGAGCAGGGTGTAGGGGGTGGTGTAGCCAGTGTAGGTCAGTGATCATGGGGTGGTGTCGCCAGTGTAGTTCAGTGAGCAGGGGGTAGGGGGTTTTATAGCCAGTGTAGGTCAGTGAGTAGGGGGTGGTATAGCCAATGTATGTCAGTGAGCGGGAGTAGGGGGTGGTATATCCAGTGTAGTTCATTGAGCAGCGCTTAGGGTGCGGTATAGCCAGTGTAGATAAGTGTGCAGGATGGTAGGTGGTGGTGTAGCCAGTGTAGGTCAGAGAGCAGGGGGTAGGGGGTGGTGTAGCCAGTGTAGGTCACTGAGCAGGAGGGTAGGTGGTGGTCTAGCCAGTGTAGGTCCGTGAGCAGGGAGCATGGCGTGGTGTAGCCAGTGTAGGTCAGCGAGCAGGGGGTAGGGGGTGGTGTAGCCAGTATCGGTCAGTGAGCAGTGGGTAGGGGGTGGTGTAGCCAGTGTAGATCAGTGAGCAGGGGGTAGGGGGTGGTGTAGCCAGTGTAGATCAGTGAGCAGGGGGTAGGGGGTGGTGTAGCCAGTGTAGATCAGTGAGCAGGGGGTAGGGGGTGGTGTAGCCAGTGTAGGTCAGTGAGCAGGGGGTGGTGTAGCCAGTGTAGGAGAGTGAGCACGGGGTGGTGTAGCCAGTGTAGGTCAGTGAGCAGGGGTTGGTGTAGCCAGTGTAGTTCAGTGAGCAGGGGGTAGGGGGTGGTATAGCCAGTGTAGGTCAGTGAGTAGGGGGTGGTATAGCCAGTATAGTTCATTGAGCAGCGGTTAGGGTGTGGTATAGCCAGTGTAGGTCAGTGTGCAGGGGGGTAGGTGGTGGTCTAGCCAGTGTAGGTCAGCGAGCATAGGGTAGGGGGTGGTGTAGCCAGTGTCGGTCAGTGAGCAGGGGGTAGGGGGTGGTGTAGTCAGTGTAGGTCAGTGAGCAGGAGGTAGGGGGTGGTGTAGCCAGTGTAGATCAGTGAGCAGGAGGTAGGGGGTGGTGGAGCCAGTGTAGGTCAGTGAGCAGGGGGTAGAGGGTGGTGTAGCCAGTGTAGGTCAGTGAGCAGGAAGTACGGGGTGGTGTAGCCAGTGTAGATAAGTGAGCAGGAGGTAGGGGGTGGTGTAGCCAGTGTAGGTCAGTGAGCAGGGGGTAGGGGGTGGTGTAGCCAGTGTAGGTCAGTGAGCAGGGAGTGGGGGGTGGTGTAGCCAGTGTAGGTCAGTGGGCAGGGGTTAGGGGGTGGTGTAGCCAGTGTAGGTCAGTGAGCAGGGGGTCGGGAGTGGTGCAGCCAGTGTAGGTCAGTGAGCAGGTTGTAGGGGCTGGTGTAGCCAGTGTAGGTCAGTGAGCAGTGGGTAGGGGGCGGTATAGCCAGAGTAGGTCAGTGTGCAGGGGGTAGGGGCTGGTGTAGCCGGTGTAGGTCAGTGAGCAGGTGGTAGTGGGTGGTGTAGCCAGTGTAGGTCAGTGAGCAGGTGGTAGGGGGAGGTGTAGCCAGTGTAGGTCAGTGAGCAAGGGGGTAGGGGGTGGTGTAGCCAGTGTAGGTCAGTGAGCAGGAGGTAGGGGGTGGTGCAGCCAGTGTCGGTCAGTGAGCAGGGGTTAGGGGCTGGTGTAGCCAGTGTAGGTCAGTGAGCAGGTGGTAGGGGGAGGTGTAGCCAGTGTCGGTCAGTGAGCAAGGGGGTAGGGGGTGGTGTAGCCAGTGTAGGTCAGTGAGCAGGGGGTGGTGTAGCCAGTGTAGGTCAGTGAGCATGGGTGGTGTAGCCAGTGTAGGTCAGTGAGCAGGGGGTGGTGTAGCCAGTGTAGTTCAGTGAGCAGGGGGTAGGGGGTGGTGTAGCCAGTGTAGGTCAGAGAGCAGGAGGTAGGGGGTGGTGTAGCCAGTGTCGGTCAGTGAGCAGGGGTTAGGGGGTGGTGTAGCCAGTGTAGGTCAGTGAGCAGGGCGTGGTGTAGCCAGTGTGGGTCAGTGAGCAGGGGGTAGGGGGCGGTGTAGCCAGTGTAGGACAGTGAGCAGGTGGTAGGTTGTGATGTAGCCAGTGTAGGTCAGTGATCAGTGGGTAGGGGGCGGTATAGCCAGAGTAGCTCAGTGAGCAGGGTTTTGGGGGTGGTGCAGCCAGTGTAGGTCAGTGAGCAGGGGGTAGGGGCGGTGTAGCCAGTGTAGGTCAGTGAGCAGGGGGTAGGGGGTGGTGCAGCCAGTGTAGGTCAGTGAGCAGGGGGTAGGGTGTGGTGTAGCCAGTGTAGGTCAGTGAGCAGGAGGTAGGGGGTGGTGTAGCCAGTGTCGGTCAGTGAGCAGGGGTTAGGGGGTGGTGTAGCCAGTGTAGGTCAGTGAGCAGGTGGTAGGGGGAGGTGTAGCCAGTGTCGGTCAGTGAGCAAGGGGGTAGGGGGTGGTGTAGCCAGTGTAGGTCAGTGAGCAGGGGGTGGTGTAGCCAGTGTAGGTCAGTGAGCAGGAGTGGTGTAGCCAGTGTAGGTCAGTGAGCAGGGGGTGGTGTAGCCAGTGTAGTTCAGTGAGCAGGGGGTAGGGGGCGGTGTAGCCAGTGTAGGACAGTGAGCAGGTGGTAGGGTGTGGTGTAGCCAGTGTAGGTCAGTGATCAGTGGGTAGGGGGCGGTATAGCCAGAGTAGGTCAGTGAGCAGGGTTTTGGGGGTGGTGCAGCCAGTGTAGGTCCGTGAGCAAGTGGTAGGGGGTGGTGTAGCCGGTTTAGGTCAGTGAGCAGGTGGTAGGGGGTGGTATAGCCAGTGTCGGTCAGTGAGCAGGACGTAGGGGCGGTGTTGCCAGTGTAGGTCAGTGAGCAGGGGGTAGGGGCGGTGTAGCCAGTGTAGGTCAGTGAGCAGGTGGTAGGGTGTGGTGTAGCCAGTGTAGGTCAGTGAGCAGGGGGTAGGGGTGGTGTAGCCAGTGTAGGTCAGTGAGCAGGGGGTAGGGGGTGGTATTGCCCGTGTATGTCAGCGAGCAGGGGGTAGGGGGTGGTGTAGCCAGTGTAGGTCAGTGAGCAGGTGGTAGGGGGTGCTGTAGCCAGTGTAGGTCAGTGAGCAGGAGGTAGGGAGTGGTGTAGCAAGTGTAGGTTAGTGAGCAGGGGGTATGGGGTGGTGTAGCCAGTGTAGGTCAGCGAGCAGGGCGTAGTGGGTGGAGTAGCCAGTGTAGGTCACTGAGCAGGGGGTGGTGTAGCCAGTGTAGGTCAGTGAGCAGGGGGTAGGGGGTGGTATTGCCAGTGTATGTCAGCGAGCAGGGGGTAGGGGGTGGTGTAGCCAGTGTAGGTCAGTGAGCAGGGGTAGGGGGTGGTGTAGCCAGTGTAGGTCAGTGAGCAGGGTGTAGGGGGTGGTGTAGCCAGTGTAGGTCAGTGAGCAGGGGGTGGTGTAGTCAGTGTAGGTCAGTGAGCATGGGTTAGGGGGTGGTGTAGCCAGTGTAGGTCAGTGATCGGGGGTGGTGTCGCCAGTGTAGTTCAGTGAGCAGGGGTTGGGGGTTTTATAGCCAGTGTAGGTCAGTGAGTAGGGGGTGGTATAGCCAATGTATGTCAGTGAGCGGGAGTAGGGGGTGGTATATCCAGTGTAGTTCATTGAGCAGCGCTTAGGGTGCGGTATAGCCAGTGAAGGTCAGTGAGCAGGTGGTAGGGGGTGGTGTAGCCAGAATCGGTCAGTGAGCAGGGGGTAGGGGGTGGTGTAGCCAGTGTAGGACAGTGAGCAGGGGTAGGGGGTGGTGTAGCCAGTGTCGGTCAGTGAGCAGGTGGTAGGGGGCGGTATAGCCAGTGTAGGTCAGTGAGCAGGGGTAAGGGGTGGTGTAGCCAGTGTAGGTCAGTGAGCAGGGGGTAGGGGGTGGTATAGCCAGTGTATGTCAGCGAGCAGGGGGTAGGGGCCGGTATAACCAGTGTAGGTCAGTGAGCAGGAGGTAGGGGGTGGTGTAGCCAGTGTAGGTCAGTGAGCAGGGGGTAGGGAGTGGTATTGCCAGTGTATGTCAGCGAGCAGGGGGTAGGGGGTGGTGTAGCCAGTGTAGATCAGTGAGCAGGAGGTAGGGGGTGGTGGAGCCAGTGTAGGTCAGTGAGCAGGGGGTAGAGGGTGGTGTAGCCAGTGTAGGTCAGTGAGCAGGAAGTACGGGGTGGTGTAGCCAGTGTAGATAAGTGAGCAGGAGGTAGGGGGTGGTGTAGCCAGTGTAGGTCAGTGAGCAGGGGGTAGGGGGTGGTGTAGCCAGTGTAGGTCAGTGAGCAGGGAGTGGGGGGTGGTGTAGCCAGTGTAGGTCAGTGGGCAGGGGTTAGGGGGTGGTGTAGCCAGTGTAGGTCAGTGAGCAGGGGGTCGGGAGTGGTGCAGCCAGTGTAGGTCAGTGAGCAGGGTGTAGGGGCTGGTGTAGCCAGTGTAGGTCAGTGAGCAGTGGGTAGGGGGCGGTATAGCCAGAGTAGGTCAGTGTGCAGGGGGTAGGGGCTGGTGTAGCCGGTGTAGGTCAGTGAGCAGGTGGTAGTGGGTGGTGTAGCCAGTGTAGGTCAGTGAGCAGGTGGTAGGGGGAGGTGTAGCCAGTGTCGGTCAGTGAGCAAGGGGGTAGGGGGTGGTGTAGCCAGTGTAGGTCAGTGAGCAGGAGGTAGGGGGTGGTGCAGCCAGTGTCGGTCAGTGAGCAGGGGTTAGGGGGTGGTGTAGCCAGTGTAGGTCAGTGAGCAGGTGGTAGGGGGAGGTGTAGCCAGTGTCGGTCAGTGAGCAAGGGGGTAGGGGGTGGTGTAGCCAGTGTTGGTCAGTGAGCAGGGGGTGGTGTAGCCAGTGTAGGTCAGTGAGCAGGGGTGGTGTAGCCAGTGTAGGTCAGTGAGCAGGGGGTGGTGTAGCCAGTGTAGTTCAGTGAGCAGGGGGTAGGGGGTGGTGTAGCCAGTGTAGGTCAGAGGGCAGGAGGTAGGGGGTGGTGTAGCCAGTGTCGGTCAGTGAGCAGGGGTTAGGGGGTGGTGTAGCCAGTGTAGGTCAGTGAGCAGGGCATGGTGTAGCCAGTGTGGGTCAGTGAGCAGGGGGTAGGGGGCGGTGTAGCCAGTGTAGGACAGTGAGCAGGTGGTAGGTTGTGGTGTAGCCAGTGTAGGTCAGTGATCAGTGGGTAGGGGGCGGTATAGCCAGAGTAGCTCAGTGAGCAGGGTTTTGGGGGTGCTGCAGCCAGTGTAGGTCAGGGGGTAGGGGCGGTGTAGCCAGTGTAGGTCAGTGAGCAGGGGGTAGGGTGTGGTGTAGCCAGTGTAGGTCAGTGAGCAGGAGGTAGGGGGTGGTGTAGCCAGTGTCGGTCAGTGAGCAGGGGTTAGGGGGTGGTGTAGCCAGTGTAGGTCAGTGAGCAGGTGGTAGGGGGAGGTGTAGCCAGTGTCGGTCAGTGAGCAAGGGGGTAGGGGGTGGTGTAGCCAGTGTAGGTCAGTGAGCAGGGGGTGGTGTAGCCAGTGTAGGTCAGTGAGCAGGGGTGGTGTAGCCAGTGTAGGTCAGTGAGCAGGGGGTGGTGTAGCCAGTGTAGTTCAGTGAGCAGGGGGTAGGGGGTGGTGTAGCCAGTGTAGGTCAGAGAGCAGGAGGTAGGGGGTGGTGTAGCCAGTGTCGGTCAGTGAGCAGGGGTTAGGGGGTGGTGTAGCCAGTGTAGGTCAGTGAGCAGGGCGTGGTGTAGCCAGTGTGGGTCAGTGAGCAGGGGGTAGGGGGCGGTGTAGCCAGTGTAGGACAGTGAGCAGGTGGTAGGTTGTGGTGTAGCCAGTGTAGGTCAGTGATCAGTGGGTAGGGGGCGGTATAGCCAGAGTAGCTCAGTGAGCAGGGTTTTGGGGGTGGTGCAGCCAGTGTAGGTCAGTGAGCAGGGGGTAGGGGCGGTGTAGCCAGTGTAGGTCAGTGAGCAGGGGGTAGGGTGTGGTGTAGCCAGTGTAGGTCAGTGAGCAGGAGGTAGGGGGTGGTGTAGCCAGTGTCGGTCAGTGAGCAGGGGTTAGGGGGTGGTGTAGCCAGTGTAGGTCAGTGAGCAGGTGGTAGGGGGAGGTGTAGCCAGTGTCGGTCAGTGAGCAAGGGGGTAGGGGGTGGTGTAGCCAGTGTAGGTCAGTGAGCAAGGGGTGGTGTAGCCAGTGTAGGTCAGTGAGCAGGGGTGGTGTAGCCAGTGTAGGTCAGTGAGCAGGGGGTGGTGTAGCCAGTGTAGTTCAGTGAGCAGGGGGTAGGGGGCGGTGTAGCCAGTGTAGGACAGTGAGCAGGTGGTAGGGTGTGGTGTAGCCAGTGTAGGTCAGTGATCAGTGGGTAGGGGGCGGTATACCCAGAGTAGGTCAGTGAGCAGGGTTTTGGGGGTGGTGCAGCCAGTGTAGGTCCGTGAGCAAGTGGTAGGGGGTGGTGTAGCCGGTTTAGGTCAGTGAGCAGGTGGTAGGGGGTGGTATAGCCAGTGTCGGTCAGTGAGCAGGACGTAGGGGCGGTGTTGCCAGTGTAGGTCAGTGAGCAGGGGGTAGGGGCGGTGTAGCCAGTGTAGGTCAGTGAGCAGGGGGTAGGGTGTGGTGTAGCCAGTGTAGGTCAGTGAGCAGGGGGTAGGGGTGGTGTAGCCAGTGTAGGTCAGTGAGCAGGGGGTAGGGGGTGGTATTGCCAGTGTATGTCAGCGAGCAGGGGGTAGGGGGTGGTGTAGCCAGTGTAGGTCAGTGAGCAGGTGGTAGGGGGTGCTGTAGCCAGTGTAGGTCAGTGAGCAGGAGGTAGGGAGTGGTGTAGCAAGTGTAGGTTAGTGAGCAGGGGGTATGGGGTGGTGTAGCCAGTGTAGGTCAGCGAGCAGGGCGTAGTGGGTGGAGTAGCCAGTGTAGGTCACTGAGCAGGGGGTGGTGTAGCCAGTGTAGGTCAGTGAGCAGGGGGTAGGGGGTGGTATTGCCAGTGTATGTCAGCGAGCAGGGGGTAGGGGGTGGTGTAGCCAGTGTAGGTCAGTGAGCAGGGGTAGGGGGTGGTGTAGCCAGTGTAGGTCAGTGAGCAGGGTGTAGGGGGTGGTGTAGCCAGTGTAGGTCAGTGAGCAGGGGGTGGTGTAGTCAGTGTAGGTCAGTGAGCATGGGTTAGGGGGTGGTGTAGCCAGTGTAGGTCAGTGATCGGGGGTGGTGTCGCCAGTGTAGTTCAGTGAGCAGGGGGTTGGGGGTTTTATAGCCAGTGTAGGTCAGTGAGCAGGGGGTAGGGAGTGTTGTAGCCAGTGTCGGTCAGTGAGCAGGTGGTAGGGGGTGGTGTAGCCAGTGTAGGTCAGCGAGCTGGGGGTAGGGGGCGGTGTAGCCAGTGTCGGTCAGTGAGCAGGAGGTAGGGGGTGGTGTAGCCAGTGTAGGTCAGTGAGCAGGGGGTAGGGGCGGTGTAGCCAGTGTAGGTCAGTGAGCAGGTGGGAGGGGGTGGTGTAGCCAGTGTCGGTCAGTGAGCAGGGGGCGGTGCAGCCTGTGTAGGTCAGTGAGCAGAGTTTGGGGGGCGGTGTAGCCAGTGTAGGTCAGTGAGCAGGGGGTAGGGGGCGGTGTAGCCAGTGTAGGTCAGCGAGCAGGGCGTGGTGTAGCCAGTGTAGGTCAGTGAGCATGGTGTAGGGGGCGGTGTTGCCAGTGTAGGTCAGTGAGCAGGGGGTGGTGTTGCCAGTGTAGGTCAGTGAGCAGGGGGTAGGGGGTGGTGTAGCCAGTGTCGGTCAGTGAGCAGGGGGTAGGGGGCGGTGTTGCCAGTGTAGGTCAGCGAGCAGGAGGTACGTTTTGGTGTAGCCAGTGTAGGTCAGTGAGCAGGGGGTAGGGGGCGGTGTTGCCAGTGCAGGTCAGCGAGCAGGAGGTACGTTTTGGTGTAGCCAGTGTAGGTCATTGAGCAGGGGGTAGTGGGTGGTGTAGCCAGTGTAGGTCAGTGAGCAGGGGGTAGGGGGTGGTGTAGCCAGTGTAGGTCACTGAGCAGGGGGTAGGGGGCGGTGTAGCCAGTGTAGGTCAATGAGCAGGTGGTAGGGGGTGGTGTAGCCAATGTCGGTCAGTGAGCAGGGTGTAGGGGGCGATGTAGCCAGTGTAGGTCTGTGAGCAGGGTGTAGGGGGTGGTGTAGCCAGTGTCGGTCAGTGAGCAGGGGGTAGGGGGCGATGTAGCCCGTGTAGGTCAGTGAGCAGGGGGTAGGGCGTGGTGTAGCCAGTGTAGGTCAGTGAGCAGGGGGTAGGGGGTGGTGTAGTCAGTTTAGGTCAGTGAGCAGGGGGTCGGGGGTGGTGTAGCCGGTGTAGGTCAGTGAGCAGGGGGTAGGGGGCGGTGTAGTCAGTGTAGGTCAGTGAGCAGCGGGTAGAGGTGGTGTAGCCAGTGTAGGTCAGCAAGCAGGGGGTAAGGGGTGGTGTAGCCAGTGTAGGTCAGTGATCAGGGGGTAGGGGGTGGTGTAGCCAGTGTAGGTCAGCGGGCAGGGGTTTGAGGGTGGTGTAGCCAGTGTAGGTCAGTGAGCAGGGGGTGGTGTAGCCAGTGTCGGTCAGTGAGCAAGGGGGTAGGGGGTGGTGTAGCCAGTGTAGGTCAGTGAGCAGGGGGTAGGGGGTGGTATAGCCAGTGTAGTTCATTGAGCAGCGGATAGGGTGCGGTATAGCCAGTGTAGGTCAGCGAGCAGGGGGTAGTGGGTGGTGTAGCTTGTGTAGGTCAGTAGCAGGAGGTAGGGGGTGGTGTAGCCAATGTTTGTCAGTGAGCAGGGGGTAGGTGGCGGTGTAGCCAGTGTAGGTCAGTGAGCAGGGGGTAGGGGGCGGTGTAGCCAGTGTAGGTCAGTGAGCAGGGGGTAGGGGCGGTGTAGCCAGTGTAGGTCAGCGAGCAGGGGATAGGGTTGGTGTAGCCAGTGTAGGTCAGCGAGCAGGGCGTGGTGTAGCCAGTGTGGTTCATTGAGCATGGGGTAGGGGGCGGTGTTGCCAGTGTAGGTCAGTGAGCAGGGGGTAGGGGCGGTGTAGCCAGTGTAGGTCAGCGAGCAGGGGGTAGGGGGCGGTGTAGCCAGTGTAGGTCAGCGTGCAGGGGGTAGGGGGTGGTGTAGCCAGTGTAGGTCAGTGAGCAGGTGGTCGGGGGTGGTATAGCCAGTGTAGGTCAGTGAGCAGGTGTTAGGGGGCGGTGTAGCCAGTGTAGGTCAGCGAGCAGGGGGTAGGGGGTGGTGTAGCCAGTGTAGGTCAGTGAGCAGGGGGTAGGGGATGGTGTAGCCAGTGTAGGTCAGTGAGCAGGGGGTAGGGGGTGGTGTAGCCAGTGTAGGTCAGTGAGCAGGGTTTAGGGGGTGGTGTAGTCAGTGTTGGTCAGTGAGCAGGAGCTTGTGGGTGGTGCAGCCTGTGTAGGTCAGTGAGCAGGAGGAAGGGGGTGGTGTAGGTCAGTGAGCAGGGGGTAGGGGGCGGTGTAGCCAGTGTAGGTCAGTGAGCAGGGGGTGGGGGGTGGTGTAGCCCATGTAGCCCGTGTAGGTCAGCGAGCACGGGGTAGGGGGTGGTGTAGCCAGTGTAGGTCAGCGAGCAGGGGGTTGGGGGCGGTGTAGCCCGTGTAGGTCAGTGAGCAGGGGGTTGGTGGCGGTGTAGCCCGTGTAGGTCAGCGAGCAGGGTGTAGGGGGTGGTGTAGCCAGTGTAGGTCAGCGAGCAGGGGATGGTGTAGCCAGTGTAGCTCAGTGAGCAGGGGGTAGGGGGTGGTGTAGCCAGTGTAGTTCAGTGAGCAGGGTGTAGGGGCCAATGTAGCCAGTGTAGGTCAGCGAGTAGTGGTTAGGGGTTGGTGTATCCAGTGTAGGTCAGTGAGTAGGGGTTAGGGGTTGGTGTAGCCAGTGTAGGTCAGTGAGCAGGGGGTAGGGGGCGGTGTAGTCAGTGTAGGTCAGTGAGCAGCGGGTAGGGGTGGTGTAGCCAGTGTAGGTCAGCGAGCAGGGGGTAAGGGGTGGTGTAGCCAGTGTAGGTCAGTGATCGGGGGGTAGGGGGTGGTGTAGCCAGTGTGGGACAGCGAGCAGGGGTTTGGGGGTGGTGTAGCCAGTGTAGGTCATTGAGCAGGGGGTGGTGTAGCCAGTGTCGGTCAGTGAGCAAGGGGGTAGGGGGTGGTGTAGCCAGTGTAGGTCAGTGAGCAGGGGGTAGGGGGTGGTATAGCCCGTGTAGTTCAGTGAGCAGGGGGTAGGGGGTGGTTTAGCCAGTGTAGGTCAGTGAGTAGGGTGCGGTATAGCCAATGTCGGTCAGTGAGCAGGGGGTAGGGGGTGGTGTAGCCAGTGTAGGTCAGTAGCAGGAGGTAGGGGGTGGTGTAGCCAATGTAGGTCAGTGAGCAGGGGGTAGGTGGCGGTGTAGCCAGTGTAGGTCAGTGAGCAGGGGGTAGGGGGTGGTGTAGCCAGTGTAGGTCAGTAGCAGGGGGTAGGGGGTGGTGTAGCCAGTGTAGGACACTGAGCAGGGGGTAGGGTGCGGTATAGCCAATGTAGATCAGTGAGCAGGGGGTAGGTGGCGGTGTAGTCAGTGTAGATCAGTGAGCAGGGGGTAGGGGGTGGTGTAGCCAGTGTAGGTCAGTAGCAGGAGGTAGGGGGTGGTGTAGCCAATGTAGGTCAGTGAGCAGGGGGTAGGTGGCGGTGTAGCCAGTGTAGGTCTGTGAGCAGGGGGTAAGGGGTGGTGTAGCCAGTGTAGGTCCGTGAACATCGGGCACGGGGTGGTGTAGCCAGTGTAGGTCAGTGAGCAGGGGGCACGGGGTGGTGTAGCCAGTGTCGGTCAGTGAGCAGGGGGCACGGGGTGGTGTAGCCAATGTAGGTCAGTGAGCAGGGGGTAGGGGGTGGTGTAGCCAGTGTAGGTCAGTGAGCAGGGGTTAGTGGGTGGTGTAGCCAGTGTAGGTCAGTGAGCAGGGGGTTCCGGGGTGGTGTAGCAAGTGTAGGTCAGTGAGCAGGGGGTAGGGGCGGTGTTGCCCCTGTCGGTCAGTTAGCAGGGGGTAGGGGGCGGTGTAGCCTGTGTAGGTCAGTGAGCAGGGGGTAGGTAGCCAGTGTAGGTTAGTGAGCAGGAGGTAGGGGGTGGTGTAACCAGTGTAGTTCAGCGAGCAGGGGGTTAAGGGGTGGTGTAGCCAGTGTAGGTCAGTGAGCAGGGGGTAGGGGGTGGTGTAGCCAGTGTAGGTCAGCGAGCAGGGGGTTAAGGGCTGGTGTAGCCAGTGTAGGTCAGTGAGCAGGTGGTAGGGGGTGGTGTAGCCAGTGTAGGTCAGCGAGCAGGGGGTTAAGGGCTTGTGTAGCCAGTGTAGGTCAGTGAGTAGGTGGTAGGGGGTAGTGTTGCCAGTGTCGGTCAGTGAGCAGGAGGTCGGGGGTGGTGTAGCCAGTGTAGGTCAGTGAGCAGGGGGTAGGGGGTAGTGTTGCCAGTGTCGGTCAGTGAGCAGGAGGTCGGGGGTGGTGTAGCCAGTGTAGGTCAGTGAGCAGGGGGTAGGCGGTGGTGTATCAGGGGGTTGGGGTGGGGTGGGATGGGTGGGGGGGTGTGGAGGTGTGCGGGTGTGTTGAGGTGTTGTGGGGATGAGGGGGGAGATGGTGTGGGGGTGGAGGGGGTGGGGGAGATGGTGTGGGGGTGAGGGGGTGGGGGAGATGGTGTGGGGGTGAAGGGGGGGGGAGATGGTGTGGGGGTGAAGGGGTGGGGGAGATGGTGTGGGGGTGAAGGGGTGGGGGAGATGGTGTGGGGGAGATGGTGTGGGGGTGAAGGGGGTGGGGGAGATGGTGTGGGGGTGAAGGGGTGGGGGAGATGGTGTGGGGGTGAAGGGGTGGGGGAGATGGTGA
>JANJGN010003892.1:30000-35000 GCA_026770705.1 Isurus oxyrinchus | reverse complement strand
ACCTTCCTCAAAGTCGCACTTTTTTAGGCATTTTTAAAGTGTGACCGTTGCCTTAAAATGTTCTGAAAATCGTGTCCCCGAAATTCTCCGGGTACCCCGCCAATCCCCCCGGCCAACAATTGCACCCGAGAGGTGGGGCGGTAGCCCTACCGTCCAGGAGGCCTCAAAAGCCCGCAAAGCGCCATTTTGCCGTTTCCTCTTCGGGAGAACCGAAGGGAAATCATTAATGAGCTGGACGAGTACCATGCCAAAAATTGCAACCGACCCAGCCGTCGGGCCGATTCGCTACTCTCAGGGGGAATACCCCCACTGCGAGCCGGGCAAGAGCCTCGGATTCGACGCCATACGCTTCCGTCTGAGCACGGATTTTGTTCTCCCGGGCCCAGGAGACACTTTCCACGGCCGGCGAATGCAATCTGGGGTGCATTTTATTTATTAGTTACTGATTTCTCTTCCAAACTTGCCTCTGCCACAGACTAAGTCCAAATGGTTAATGATTTCTCCGCCACACTTGCCTCGCTGCCAGAGACTAAGTCCAAACGGTTAATGATTTCTCCGCCACACTTGCCTCTCTGCCAGAGACGAAGTCCAAACGGTTAATGATTTCTCCGCCACACTTGCCTCGCTGCCAGAGACTAAGTCCAAATGGTTACTGATTTCTCCACTGCACTTGCCTCTGTGCCAGAGACGAAGTCCAAATGGTTAATGATTTCTGCACCACACTTGCCTCTCTGCCAGAGACGAAGTCCAAACGGTTAATGATTTCTCCGCCACACTTGCCTCGCTGCCAGAGACTAAGTCCAAATGGTTACTGATTTCTCCACTGCACTTGCCTCTGTGCCAGAGACGAAGTCCAAATGGTTAATGATTTCTGCACCACACTTGCCTCTCTGCCAGAGGCGAAGTCCAAATGGTTAATGATTTCTCCACTGCACTTGCCTCTGTGCCAGAGACGAAGTCCAAATGGTTAATGATTTCTGCACCACACTTGCCTCGCTGCCAGAGACTAAGTCCAAATGGTTAATGATTTCTCCACTGCACTTGCCTCTGTGCCAGAGACGAAGTCCAAATGGTTCATGATTTCTGCACCACACTTGCCTCTCTGCCAGAGACTAAGTCCAAACGGTTAATGATTTCTCCGCCACACTTGCCTCGCTGCCAG
The DNA here is from genome assembly GCA_026770705.1 of Isurus oxyrinchus. Taxonomy (NCBI): domain Eukaryota; kingdom Metazoa; phylum Chordata; class Chondrichthyes; order Lamniformes; family Lamnidae; genus Isurus; species Isurus oxyrinchus. Next base: position 33,838 of record JANJGN010003892.1, on the reverse strand, counting down.
AGACTAAGTCCAAATGGTTAATGATTTCTGCACCACACTTGCCTCTCTGCCAGAGACGAAGTCCAAACGGTTAATGATTTCTCCGCCACACTTGCCTCGCTGCCAGAGACTAAGTCCAAATGGTTAATGATTTCTCCACTGCACTTGCCTCTGTGCCAGAGACGAAGTCCAAATGGTTAATGATTTCTGCACCACACTTGCCTCTCTGCCAGAGACGAAGTCCAAACGGTTAATGATTTCTCCGCCACACTTGCCTCGCTGCCAGAGACTAAGTCCAAATGGTTAATGATTTCTGCACCACACTTGCCTCGCTGCCAGAGACTAAGTCCAAATGGTTCATGATTTCTCCACTGCACTTGCCTCTGTGCCAGAGACGAAGTCCAAATGGTTAATGATTTCTGCACCACACTTGCCTCTCTGCCAGAGACGAAGTCCAAATGGTTAATGATTTCTCAGGGCCACTGTCCCATTGGTTAGCCATTTCTCCAGAGGCTTACCGAGGCCAACCTGCGATATCTCGCGGACCCGGAGGCCCCGTTGCACGTCCTGCACATTCAGTCCGAGGTGCATTGGTTACCCATTTCTCCAGAAGCTTACCGAAGGCACACCGTCACACCTCGCGGGCCCCGAGGCCACTTTCCCCGGTGCGCAAATTCAATCCGAGGTGCATTGCCCTTAGCCGCCTTCTCCGGCCGGCTTCGGGTGCGTTTCCGGGGCTCCGACCGGGGCAAATCCGGTCCCCGGGGCCAGTGGGAGCCGTCCCCGGGCACGCCCGGGCTTCCGGTCGCCGCTTTCCGTGACCGACCGAAAGACGGTAAAAAATGCCGAAAATGGACAAAAATGGCCGACGGCGGGGCCTCCTGGTCGGTTAGGCGGCAGCCTGGATCGGTCCCTGCGGACCTGGAGGCTCGAGACGGCACTCGGAGCTGTCGACCGATTCTCGACTTGCCACCTCCTACCATTCTGCAGATACCCCGCCAACCCCCCCAGCCAGCAAATGCAGCCGAGATGTCGGTCGGTAGTCCAGCCGCCGAGGAGGCCTCGAAAGCCCGCGACACCTCCTTTCGCCGTTTCCCCATCGGGAGAACCGAGGGGAAATCATTATCTAGCTCCGGCAGCCCCCCTCCAACAATTGCAACCCGCCCCGTGGCCGGGCCGATTCGCCCCGCCTAGCGGGAATGCCTCCACCGGGGGCCCGGCAGAAGCTTCGGATCCGACCTCATGGACTTCCGTCTTGGCACGGATTTCCCTCACACGGGCCCAGGGGCCACTTCCCCCGGCCTTCGGACGCAGCCGGAGGTGCATCGGGCCGAAGCCGCCTTCCCGGCCGGCTTCCGGAGGTTTCCGGGGCAAACTCCGGTCCTCCCGGCGAGGGGGAGCCTTCCCCGTGCACGCCCGGGTGTCAGGCCGCCGCTTTTCTTGACCGGCCGAAAGAGGCGAAAAATGCCGAAAATGACCAAAAATGGCCGACGGCGGGGCCTCCCGGTCGGTTTGGCGGCAGCCTGGGTCGGTCCCTGCAGACCTGGAGGCTCGAGAAGGCACTTGGCGAAGTCGACCCATTCTCGATTTGCCACCTCCTCCTATTCTGCAGATAGCCCGCCAACCTCCACAGCCAGCAAATGCAACCGTCATTCAGGCCGACGACCCTCCGGTAGTCATACCGAGGAAGAGGCACCGAAGCCCCGCCAGGCCTTCCGGATTGCACCCGCTCCCCGACCGGTTCTTTTTCAAAAAAGGGCCCAGGAGCCCGGATTATTTTAGGACGCGCTCGGGACCGCCCTGAGGGACACCGAACACCCAACCTTTCCCCGGGTCGACCCTCCCCGCCTCGGCCACCGGGGGGGGTCGAACCGGATCACCGGTTAATGATTTCCCCCTGCTCGGACTCGGCTGTTTCTCAACCGCGCTTGCCCGGCTCGGCCCCCAGCCCCGGCCCCTCACGTGGGGGCCCTGAATACGCCCCCCGGCAGCCATCTTGGCCCGCCGGCCCGGTATTTCAGGCCGTTTCGACCCTTCCCTGCCCGCTGGCTGACTGGTTCACCATGTCCCCATTCTGCGCTTAGACTTTTCAGCTGCTCGGGATGCCGGCTGATGACGGCTCCCGTACGACCGGGCGGGCGGCTCCAACTACCGGCCGGCTGCCCGGCCTGCTAACCCGTTAAGCATTTCCCCGTCCTGCACACATTCCCTGGACCTGCTGGTGTGTTCTGCAGCTAACTGCACCCCTACGACCGGGCGGGAGGCTATGATTACTGGTCGGCTGCCCTGCCAGGTAACCGCTTAACCGATTCCCCGTTTGGTACTGAGTCCCTGGACCTGCTGGTGTGTTCTGCAGTTAACTGCACCCCTATGACCGGGCGGGAGGCTGTAATTACCGGCCGGCAGCCCTGCCTGCTAACTGGCTGCCCGTGTCCCCATTCTGTCCTTAGTCCTTGGACCTGCTGGTGTGTTGTGCAGCTAACTGCACCCCTATGGCAGGCCGGCATCCCTGCCTGCTGACCGGCTGCCCGTGTCCTCATTCTGTACTTAGTCCTTGGACCTGCTGGTGTGTTCTGCAGCTAACTGCACCCCTATGACCGGGCGGGAGGCTGTAATTACCGGCCGGCAGCCCTGCCTGCTGACCGGCTGCCCGTGTCCTCATTCTGTACTTAGTCCTTGGACCTGCTGGTGTGTTCTGCAGCTAACTGCACCCCTATGACCGGGCGGGAGGCTGTAATTACCGGCCGGCAGCCCTGCCTGCTGACCGGCTGCCCGTGTCCTCATTCTGTACTTAGTCCTTGGACCTGCTGGTGTGTTCTGCAGCTGACTGCGCCTCTATTACCCGGCGGGAGGCTATAATTACCGGTCGGCTGCCTTGTCTGCTAACTGGTTCACAGGTTCCCCTGTGCTGTACATATCCCGTGGACCAGCGGCTGTGTTGTGCAGCTCAGCGCACCTTTACTACCATGCCGAAAGCCCTGAATAATGGCCGGCTACCCTGCCTGCTAACCGGTAAACCATTTGCCGCAAACCTAACCCCAGCCCTAAGCCTAACCGCTAACCCTAACCCGAACCCCGAGCCAACAATAAACTAGCCTTGTCCCCTTCCCCGACACGAACACCAAGCCAAGCCCCTAACTCTAACCCTACCCCTACCCCTGACACTTCCCCTAACCCTAACGCCCCAACCCTAACCCCAGCCCTAAGCCTAACCGCTAACCCTAACCCGAATAAAACTCCGGACCACCCGGGCGGACACCGAACACCCAGCCTTTCCCCGGTTCCACCCTCCCCGCCTCGGCCACCAGGCTCGAACCGGCTGAATGGCCAACGATATCGCTCCTGCTCGGACTTTGCTCGCTTTAAATCGCGCTTGCGCGGCTCGGCCTCCGGGCACCGCCCCGTCACGTGCGACCGCTGAATACGCCCCCCGGCAGCCATCTTGGCCCGCCGCTCCGGTATTTCAGGCCGTTTTGACCCTTCCCTGCCCGCTGCCATGCATCCGCTTGCCGGTTAATGATTTCGCCGTTCTGCACCTCGACTTTAGAGCAGCTCGGCAAGCGAAATGCTGACAGCACCCGGAGTATCGGGCCTTCGGCCAACCGCCTGCCCGGCCTCCAGGCACCGCCCCTCTCACGTGGTGACTGTGAATCCGCCCCGCCCCCGGTTGCCATTTCTTCCTTGCCGCCTCGATATTTTAAGCCGTTTCACCCTTTCCCTGCCGGCTTGCTGACAGGTTAATGATTTCCCCATTCCGCGCTTAAGACTTTTCAGCTGCTCGGGATGCCGGCTGCTGACTGCACCCGTACTACCGGCCGGCTGACCTTCCTGCTGACCGGTTAACCATTTCCACGTCCTG
>JANJGN010003892.1:12500-17500 GCA_026770705.1 Isurus oxyrinchus | reverse complement strand
CGAGAGGTGGGGCGGTAGCCCTACCGTCCAGGAGGCCTCAAAAGCCCGCAAAGCGCCATTTTGCCGTTTCCTCTTCGGGAGAACCGAAGGGAAATCATTAATGAGCTGGACGAGTACCATGCCAAAAATTGCAACCGACCCAGCCGTCGGGCCGATTCGCTACTCTCAGGGGGAATACCCCCACTGCGAGCCGGGCAAGAGCCTCGGATTCGACGCCATACGCTTCCGTCTGAGCACGGATTTTGTTCTCCCGGGCCCAGGAGACACTTTCCACGGCCGGCGAATGCAATCTGGGGTGCATTTTATTTATTAGTTACTGATTTCTCTTCCAAACTTGCCTCTGCCACAGACTAAGTCCAAATGGTTAATGATTTCTCCGCCACACTTGCCTCGCTGCCAGAGACTAAGTCCAAACGGTTAATGATTTCTCCGCCACACTTGCCTCTCTGCCAGAGACGAAGTCCAAACGGTTAATGATTTCTCCGCCACACTTGCCTCGCTGCCAGAGACTAAGTCCAAATGGTTACTGATTTCTCCACTGCACTTGCCTCTGTGCCAGAGACGAAGTCCAAATGGTTAATGATTTCTGCACCACACTTGCCTCTCTGCCAGAGACGAAGTCCAAACGGTTAATGATTTCTCCGCCACACTTGCCTCGCTGCCAGAGACTAAGTCCAAATGGTTACTGATTTCTCCACTGCACTTGCCTCTGTGCCAGAGACGAAGTCCAAATGGTTAATGATTTCTGCACCACACTTGCCTCTCTGCCAGAGGCGAAGTCCAAATGGTTAATGATTTCTCCACTGCACTTGCCTCTGTGCCAGAGACGAAGTCCAAATGGTTAATGATTTCTGCACCACACTTGCCTCGCTGCCAGAGACTAAGTCCAAATGGTTAATGATTTCTCCACTGCACTTGCCTCTGTGCCAGAGACGAAGTCCAAATGGTTCATGATTTCTGCACCACACTTGCCTCTCTGCCAGAGACTAAGTCCAAACGGTTAATGATTTCTCCGCCACACTTGCCTCGCTGCCAGAGACTAAGTCCAAATGGTTAATGATTTCTGCACCACACTTGCCTCTCTGCCAGAGACGAAGTCCAAACGGTTAATGATTTCTCCGCCACACTTGCCTCGCTGCCAGAGACTAAGTCCAAATGGTTAATGATTTCTCCACTGCACTTGCCTCTGTGCCAGAGACGAAGTCCAAATGGTTAATGATTTCTGCACCACACTTGCCTCTCTGCCAGAGACGAAGTCCAAACGGTTAATGATTTCTCCGCCACACTTGCCTCGCTGCCAGAGACTAAGTCCAAATGGTTAATGATTTCTGCACCACACTTGCCTCGCTGCCAGAGACTAAGTCCAAATGGTTCATGATTTCTCCACTGCACTTGCCTCTGTGCCAGAGACGAAGTCCAAATGGTTAATGATTTCTGCACCACACTTGCCTCTCTGCCAGAGACGAAGTCCAAATGGTTAATGATTTCTCAGGGCCACTGTCCCATTGGTTAGCCATTTCTCCAGAGGCTTACCGAGGCCAACCTGCGATATCTCGCGGACCCGGAGGCCCCGTTGCACGTCCTGCACATTCAGTCCGAGGTGCATTGGTTACCCATTTCTCCAGAAGCTTACCGAAGGCACACCGTCACACCTCGCGGGCCCCGAGGCCACTTTCCCCGGTGCGCAAATTCAATCCGAGGTGCATTGCCCTTAGCCGCCTTCTCCGGCCGGCTTCGGGTGCGTTTCCGGGGCTCCGACCGGGGCAAATCCGGTCCCCGGGGCCAGTGGGAGCCGTCCCCGGGCACGCCCGGGCTTCCGGTCGCCGCTTTCCGTGACCGACCGAAAGACGGTAAAAAATGCCGAAAATGGACAAAAATGGCCGACGGCGGGGCCTCCTGGTCGGTTAGGCGGCAGCCTGGATCGGTCCCTGCGGACCTGGAGGCTCGAGACGGCACTCGGAGCTGTCGACCGATTCTCGACTTGCCACCTCCTACCATTCTGCAGATACCCCGCCAACCCCCCCAGCCAGCAAATGCAGCCGAGATGTCGGTCGGTAGTCCAGCCGCCGAGGAGGCCTCGAAAGCCCGCGACACCTCCTTTCGCCGTTTCCCCCATCGGGAGAACCGAGGGGAAATCATTATCTAGCTCCGGCAGCCCCCCTCCAACAATTGCAACCCGCCCCGTGGCCGGGCCGATTCGCCCCGCCTAGCGGGAATGCCTCCACCGGGGGCCCGGCAGAAGCTTCGGATCCGACCTCATGGACTTCCGTCTTGGCACGGATTTCCCTCACACGGGCCCAGGGGCCACTTCCCCCGGCCTTCGGACGCAGCCGGAGGTGCATCGGGCCGAAGCCGCCTTCCCGGCCGGCTTCCGGAGGTTTCCGGGGCAAACTCCGGTCCTCCCGGCGAGGGGGAGCCTTCCCCGTGCACGCCCGGGTGTCAGGCCGCCGCTTTTCTTGACCGGCCGAAAGAGGCGAAAAATGCCGAAAATGACCAAAAATGGCCGACGGCGGGGCCTCCCGGTCGGTTTGGCGGCAGCCTGGGTCGGTCCCTGCAGACCTGGAGGCTCGAGAAGGCACTTGGCGAAGTCGACCCATTCTCGATTTGCCACCTCCTCCTATTCTGCAGATAGCCCGCCAACCTCCACAGCCAGCAAATGCAACCGTCATTCAGGCCGACGACCCTCCGGTAGTCATACCGAGGAAGAGGCACCGAAGCCCCGCCAGGCCTTCCGGATTGCACCCGCTCCCCGACCGGTTCTTTTTCAAAAAAGGGCCCAGGAGCCCGGATTATTTTAGGACGCGCTCGGGACCGCCCTGAGGGACACCGAACACCCAACCTTTCCCCGGGTCGACCCTCCCCGCCTCGGCCACCGGGGGGGGTCGAACCGGATCACCGGTTAATGATTTCCCCCTGCTCGGACTCGGCTGTTTCTCAACCGCGCTTGCCCGGCTCGGCCCCCAGCCCCGGCCCCTCACGTGGGGGCCCTGAATACGCCCCCCGGCAGCCATCTTGGCCCGCCGGCCCGGTATTTCAGGCCGTTTCGACCCTTCCCTGCCCGCTGGCTGACTGGTTCACCATGTCCCCATTCTGCGCTTAGACTTTTCAGCTGCTCGGGATGCCGGCTGATGACGGCTCCCGTACGACCGGGCGGGCGGCTCCAACTACCGGCCGGCTGCCCGGCCTGCTAACCCGTTAAGCATTTCCCCGTCCTGCACACATTCCCTGGACCTGCTGGTGTGTTCTGCAGCTAACTGCACCCCTACGACCGGGCGGGAGGCTATGATTACTGGTCGGCTGCCCTGCCAGGTAACCGCTTAACCGATTCCCCGTTTGGTACTGAGTCCCTGGACCTGCTGGTGTGTTCTGCAGTTAACTGCACCCCTATGACCGGGCGGGAGGCTGTAATTACCGGCCGGCAGCCCTGCCTGCTAACTGGCTGCCCGTGTCCCCATTCTGTCCTTAGTCCTTGGACCTGCTGGTGTGTTGTGCAGCTAACTGCACCCCTATGGCAGGCCGGCATCCCTGCCTGCTGACCGGCTGCCCGTGTCCTCATTCTGTACTTAGTCCTTGGACCTGCTGGTGTGTTCTGCAGCTAACTGCACCCCTATGACCGGGCGGGAGGCTGTAATTACCGGCCGGCAGCCCTGCCTGCTGACCGGCTGCCCGTGTCCTCATTCTGTACTTAGTCCTTGGACCTGCTGGTGTGTTCTGCAGCTAACTGCACCCCTATGACCGGGCGGGAGGCTGTAATTACCGGCCGGCAGCCCTGCCTGCTGACCGGCTGCCCGTGTCCTCATTCTGTACTTAGTCCTTGGACCTGCTGGTGTGTTCTGCAGCTGACTGCGCCTCTATTACCCGGCGGGAGGCTATAATTACCGGTCGGCTGCCTTGTCTGCTAACTGGTTCACAGGTTCCCCTGTGCTGTACATATCCCGTGGACCAGCGGCTGTGTTGTGCAGCTCAGCGCACCTTTACTACCATGCCGAAAGCCCTGAATAATGGCCGGCTACCCTGCCTGCTAACCGGTAAACCATTTGCCGCAAACCTAACCCCAGCCCTAAGCCTAACCGCTAACCCTAACCCGAACCCCGAGCCAACAATAAACTAGCCTTGTCCCCTTCCCCGACACGAACACCAAGCCAAGCCCCTAACTCTAACCCTACCCCTACCCCTGACACTTCCCCTAACCCTAACGCCCCAACCCTAACCCCAGCCCTAAGCCTAACCGCTAACCCTAACCCGAATAAAACTCCGGACCACCCGGGCGGACACCGAACACCCAGCCTTTCCCCGGTTCCACCCTCCCCGCCTCGGCCACCAGGCTCGAACCGGCTGAATGGCCAACGATATCGCTCCTGCTCGGACTTTGCTCGCTTTAAATCGCGCTTGCGCGGCTCGGCCTCCGGGCACCGCCCCGTCACGTGCGACCGCTGAATACGCCCCCCGGCAGCCATCTTGGCCCGCCGCTCCGGTATTTCAGGCCGTTTTGACCCTTCCCTGCCCGCTGCCATGCATCCGCTTGCCGGTTAATGATTTCGCCGTTCTGCACCTCGACTTTAGAGCAGCTCGGCAAGCGAAATGCTGACAGCACCCGGAGTATCGGGCCTTCGGCCAACCGCCTGCCCGGCCTCCAGGCACCGCCCCTCTCACGTGGTGACTGTGAATCCGCCCCGCCCCCGGTTGCCATTTCTTCCTTGCCGCCTCGATATTTTAAGCCGTTTCACCCTTTCCCTGCCGGCTTGCTGACAGGTTAATGATTTCCCCATTCCGCGCTTAAGACTTTTCAGCTGCTCGGGATGCCGGCTGCTGACTGCACCCGTACTACCGGCCGGCTGACCTTCCTGCTGACCGGTTAACCATTTCCACGTCCTGGACACATTCCCTGGACCTGCTGGCGTCTTCTGCAGTTTACTGCACCCGTATTACCCGGCGGGAGGCTGTAATTAACGGTCGGCTGCGCTGCCTGTTGTCTGGTTCACCATTTCCCCTTCATTACC
>JANJGN010003891.1:0-35000 GCA_026770705.1 Isurus oxyrinchus | reverse complement strand
CTCGGAGCACCGTGCACAGTTCCGGTCTCTGTATCCCTCGGTTAGACCCACACTGGGAGCACCGTGCACAGTTCCGGTCTCCGTATCCCCCTCGGTTAGACCACACTCGGAGCACCGTGCACAGTTCCGGTCTCCGTATCCCCCTCGGTTAGACCACACTCGGAGCACCGTGCACAGTTCCGGTCTCCGTATCCCCCTCGGTTAGACCACACTCAGAGCACCGTGCACTGTTCCGGTCTCCGGATCCCCCTCGGTTAGACCACACTCGGAGCACCGTGCACAGTTTCGGTCTCCGTAACCCCCTCGGTTAGACGACACTCGGAGCACCGTGCACAGTTCCGGTCTCCGTATCCCCCTCGGTTAGACCACACTTGGAGCACCGTGCACAGTTCCGGTCTCCCTATCCCCCTCGGTTAGACCACACTCGGAGCACCGTGCACAGTTCCGGTCTCCGTATCCCTCGGTTAGATCACACTCGGAGCACCGTGCACAGTTCCGGTCTCCGTATCCCTCGGTTAGACCACACTCGGAGCACCGTGCACAGTTTCGGTCTCCGTATCCCTCGGTTAGACCACACTCGGAGCACCGTGCACAGTTCCGGTCTCCGTATCCCTCGGTTAGACCACACTCGGAGCACCGTGCACAGTTCCGGTCTCCGTATCCCCCTTGGTTAGACCAGACTCGGAGTCCCGTGCACAGGTCCGGTCTCCGTATCCCCCTCGGTTAGACCACACTCGGAGCACCGTGCACAGTTCCGGTCTCTGTATCCCCTCACTTAGACCACACTCAGAGCACCGTGCACAGTTCCGGTCTCCGTATCCCTCGGTTAGACCACACTCGGAGCACCGTGCACAGTTCCGGTCTCCGTATCACCCACGGTTAGACCGCACTCGGAGCACCGTGCACAGTTCCGGTCTCCGTATCCCCCTCGGTTTGACCCACACTCGGAGCACCATGCACATTTCCGGTCTCCGTATCCCCTCGGTTAGACCACACTCGGAGTACCGTGCACAGTTCCGGTCTCCGTATCCCCCTCGGTTAGACCCACACTCGGAGCACCGTGCACAGTTCCGGTCTCCGTATCCCCCTCGGTTAGACTACACTCGGAGCACCGTGCACAGTTCCGGTCTCCGTATCCCTCGGTTAGACCCACACTGGGAGCACCGTGCACAGTTCCGGTCTCCGTATCCCCCTCGGTTAGACCACACTCGGAGCACCGTGCACAGTTCCGGTCTCTGTATCCCTCGGTTAGACCACACTCGGAGCACCGTGCACAGTTCCGGTCTCCGTATCCCCCTCGGTTAGACCACACTCGGATCACCGTGCACAGTTCCGGTCTCCGTATCCCCCTCGGTTAGACCACACTCAGAGCACCGTGCACTGTTCCGGTCTCCGGATCCCCCTCGGTTAGACCACACTCGGAGCACCGTGCACAGTTCTGGTCTCCGTATCACCCTCGGTTAGACCACACTCGGAGCACCGTGCACAGTTTCGGTCTCCGTATCCCCCTCGGTTAGACCACACTCGGAGCACCGTGCACAGTTCTGGTCTCCGTATCACCCTCGGTTAGACCACACTCGGAGCACCGTGCACAGTTCCGGTCTCCGTATCCCCCTCGGTTAGACCACACTTGGAGCACCGTGCACAGTTCCGGTCTCCCTATCCCCCTCGGTTAGACCACACTCGGAGCACCGTGCACTGTTCCGGTCTCCGTATCCCTCGGTTAGATCACACTCGGAGCACCGTACACAGTTCCGGTCTCCGTATCCCTCGGTTAGACCACACTCGGAGCACCGTGCACAGTTCCGGTCTCCGTATCCCTCGGTTAGACCACACTCGGAGCACGGTGCACAGTTCCGGTCTCCGTATCCCCCTTGGTTAGACCAGACTCGGAGTCCCGTGCACAGGTCCGGTCTCCGTATCCCCCTCGGTTAGACCACACTCGGAGCACCGTGCACAGTTCCGGTCTCTGTATCCCCTCGCTTAGACCACACTCGGAGCACCGTGCACAGTTCCGGTCTCCGTATCCCTCGGTTAGACCACACTCGGAGCACCGTGCACAGTTCCGGTCTCCGTATCACCCACGGTTAGACCGCACTCGGAGCACCGTGCACAGTTCCGGTCTCCCTATCCCTCGGTTAGACCACACTCGGAGCACCGTGCACAGTTCCGGTCTCCGTATCCCTCGGTTAGACCACACTCGGAGCACCGTGCACAGTTCCGGTCTCCGTATCCCCCTTGGTTAGACCAGACTCGGAGTCCCGTGCACAGGTCCGGTCTCCGTATCCCCCTCGGTTAGACCACACTCGGAGCACCGTGCACAGTTCCGGTCTCTGTATCCCCTCGCTTAGACCACACTCGGAGCACCGTGCACAGTTCCGGTCTCCGTATCCCTCGGTTAGACCACACTCGGAGCACCGTGCACAGTTCCGGTCTCCGTATCACCCACGGTTAGACCGCACTCGGAGCACCGTGCACAGTTCCGGTCTCCGTATCCCCCCCCCCCTCGGTTAGACCGCACTCGGAGCACTGTGAAAAGTTCCGGTCTCCGGATCCCCCTCGGTTAGACCACACTCGGAGCACCGTGCACAGTTCCGGTCTCCGTATCACCCACGGTTAGACCGCACTCGGAGCACCGTGCACAGTTCCGGTCTCCGTATCACCCACAGTTAGACCACACTCGGAGCACCGTGCACAGTTCCGGTCTCCGTATCCCCCTCAGTTAGACCCACACTCGGAGCACCGTGCACAGTTCCGGTCTCCGTATCCCCCTCGGTTAGACCCACACTCGAAGCACCGTGCACAGTTCCGGTCTCCGTATCCCCCTCGGTTAGACCACACTCGGAGCACCGTGCACAGTTCCGGTCTCCGTATCCCCCCTCGGTTAGACCACACTCGGAGCACCGTGCACAGTTCCGGTCTCCGTATCCCTCGGTTAGACCCACACTCGGGGCACCGTGCACAGTTCCTGTCTCTGTATCCCCCTCGGTTAGACTACACTCGGAGCACCGTGCACAGTTCCGGTCTCCGTATCCCCCTCGGTCAGACCACACTCGGAGCACCGTGCACAGTTCCGGTCTCCGTATCCCCCCTCGGTTAGACCACACTCGGAGCACCGTGCACAGTTCCGGTCTCCGTATCCCCCTCGGTTTGACCCACACTCGGAGCACCGTGCACATTTCCGGTCTTCGTATCCCCTCGGTTAGACCACACTCGGAGCACCGTGCACAGTTCCGGTCTCCGTATCACCCACGGTTAGACCGCACTCGGAGCACCGTGCACAGTTCCGGTCTCCGTATCCCCCCCCCCTCGGTTAGACCGCACTCGGAGCACTGTGAAAAGTTCCGGTCTCCGGATCCCCCTCGGTTAGACCACACTCGGAGCACCGTGCACAGTTCCGGTCTCCGTATCACCCACGGTTAGACCGCACTCGGAGCACCGTGCACAGTTCCGGTCTCCGTATCACCCACAGTTAGACCGCACTCGGAGCACCGTGCACAGTTCCGGTCTCCGTATCCCCCCCCCCCCCTCGGTTAGACCGCACTCGGAGCACTGTGAAAAGTTCCGGTCTCCGGATCCCCCTCGGTTAGACCCACACTCGGAGCACCGTGCACAGTTCCGGTCTCCGTATCACCCACGGTTAGACCCACACTCGGAGCACCGTGCACAGTTCCGGTCTCCGTATCACCCACAGTTAGACCACACTCGGAGCACCGTGCACAGTTCCGGTCTCCGTATCCCCCTCAGTTAGACCCACACTCGGAGCACCGTGCACAGTTCCGGTCTCCGTATCCCCCTCGGTTAGACCCACTCTCGAAGCACCGTGCACAGTTCCGGTCTCCGTATCCCCCTCGGTTAGACCACACTCGGAGCACCGTGCACAGTTCCGGTCTCCGTATCCCCCCTCGGTTAGACCACACTCGGAGCACCGTGCACAGTTCCGGTCTCCGTATCCCTCGGTTAGACCCACACTCGGGGCACCGTGCACAGTTCCTGTCTCTGTATCCCCCTCGGTTAGACTACACTCGGAGCACCGTGCACAGTTCCGGTCTCCGTATCCCCCTCGGTCAGACCACACTCGGAGCACCGTGCACAGTTCCGGTCTCCATAACCACATTTGGTTAGACCACACTCGGAGCACCGTGCACAGTTCCGGTCTCCGTATCCCCCTCGGTTAGATCACACGCGGAGCACCATGCACAGTTCCGGTCACCGTATCCCCCTCGGTTAGACCACACTCGGAGCACCGTGCACAGTTCTGGTCTCCATATCCTTCGGTTAGACCACACTCGGAGCACCGTGCACAGTTCCGGTCTCTGTATCCCCCTCGGTTAGACCACACACGGAGCACCGTGCACAGTTCCGGTCTCCGTATCCCCCTCGGTTAGACCACACTCGGAGCATTGTGCACAGTTCCGGTCTCCGTATCCCCCTCGGTTAGACCCACACTCGGAGCACCGTGCACAGTTCCGGTCTCCGTATCCCCCTCGGTTAGACCCACACTCGGAGCATTGTGCACCGTTCCGGTCTCAGGGTTAGAAAAAATGTGAAGAGAGACCAGGAGATAAATAAAAGCCAGGGGATATGTGGTTATTCTTAAATCCCTTGGGTTATAAGAGTACATTTCTTCATTCCGTGCATGGTTAATTAGTTTAGATGCTTTCAATAAGAAACAAGAGTACTACAGAGGCAGAAGGTTTAGAAATCTTTGCTGAGAGGCTGAGCACAGACAGAATGGTAGTGGTCACATGTGGAGTGCAAACATCACACACACTATTATATTCTGTGAAGGTGACCCCACCAACTCCCCCATTTACAATTGGTCTCTCAGTGACCCTTGGATTTCCCAAATTACAATCAGTATTTAGGTGGACCCCTACCTATTGGCCATTAGTCTCTAAGCGCTGCTATGATTTTACTATTTGCAATCAGTCTCTAAGTCACCCTAGAGACCATATTTACAATTAGCCTCTAAGTGACCTCCGATTTCACTGTTTGTACTTAGACTCAAAGTGGCCACAACTTTAACTTATTTACAATTAGTTTCCAAGGGAGCACTAACTTTACGCAATTTACAATTCGTCTCAAAGTAAACAGAGAATTTTCCAATATGCAATTGGTCTCTAAGTGACCCTGGGATTTTCCTATTTATAATTATGTTTTAAATTGGCTTCAAGTTTAGTTTATTTGTCATTAGTCTTTAAGTGACCATTCATCTTTTGGATCAGTCTCTGCAGGACACTAGGAATTGATATTTACATTTAATCTTGAAATAACGCTTGGATTCACCATTTACAATTGATCTCTAACTGACCGCAATTTTAGCCTACTTACAATTAGCTGTGAAGTGACCCTCGGATTTCAATGTTTACAATTAGTCTTCAAGAGAATGCAAGTTGAGGCAATTTACAATAAGTCTCAAAGTAAACAGAGAATTTGCCAATTAGCAATTGGTCCCTAAGTGACCCTCAGATTTCCTTTTTACAATTAGTTTTTAAATTGACCTCAAGTTCGGCCTGTTTGTCACCAGACTTCAACCAACCTGAGGATGTTACTCCTCTGAATCAGATGCAAAGGACACGAGGAATTAATATTTAAAGTTAGCTTCCAAAGAATCGGAGATTTTCACCATTTACAATTGGTCTCTAACTGACCCCAATTTTAGCCTACTTACAATTAGACGTGAAGCGGACCTCGGGTTTCGATATTTACAACGAGGCTTCAAGAGGCTTCAACGTCAGGCAATTTAAATGACTCTGGAAGCGACAGGAGGATGATCTGATTGACAATTGGTCTCTGAGTGACCCCTCCCACCCACCACCCAGCCCCCCCACCCCCCAACAAACCTTCTCTCCCTGCCTCCAGGTTGCCATTGACTTCACGGCGTCGAACGGGGATCCCAGGAACAGTCAGTCGCTGCACTTTATCAACCACAGTCAACCGAATGAATACCTCAAGGCCCTGACAGCAGTGGGAGAGATTTGCCAGGACTACGACAGGTGAGGGCGGAGGAGATGGGGGGGGGGGAAGTCGGAGCTGTGCAATTCAAGGCAAAGATCAATCCTGGGGCGAGGCAAGCCCCTCGCGAGGCTCAATCTTAACGAAAACCTTTCCTTTACACAGTGATAAAAGATTCCCGGCGTATGGATTTGGAGCCCGGGTACCGCCGGATTATGAGGTGAGACACGTTAGAGTCAACGAGATGGTTAGAGTTACAGACCGGAATCTAATCGAGGGGTTCGGGGTGGTTTATATATAGAATAACAGATACCCGGGAGTGAGTTACAGACCGGAATCTAATCGAGGGGTTCAGGGTGGTTTATATATAGAATAACAGATACCCAGGAGTGAGTTACAGACTGGAATCTAATTGAGGGGTTCGGGGTGGTTTATATATAGAATAACAGATACCCGGGAGTGAGTTACAGACTGGAATCTAATCGAAGGGTTCGGGGTGGTTTATATATAGAATAACAGATACCCGGGAGTGAGTTACAGACTGGAATCTAATCGAGGGTTTCGCGTTGGTTTATATATAGAATAACAGATACCCGGGAGTGAGTTACAGACTGGAATCTAATGGATGGGTTTGGGGGTGGTTTATATATAGAATAACAGATACCCGGGAGTGAGTTACAGACTGGAATCTAATCGAGGGGTTCGGGGTGGTTTATATATAGAATAACAGATACCCAGGAGTGAGTTACAGACTGGAATCTAATCGAGGGGTTTGGGGGGTTTATATACAGAATAACTGATACCCGGGAGTGAGTTACAGACTGGATTCTAATCGAGGGGTTCGGGGGGGTTTATATATAGAATAACAGATACCCGGGAGTGAGTTACAGACTGGAATCTAATCGAGGGGTTCGGGGTGGTTTATATATAGAATAACAGATACCCGGGAGTGAGTTACAGACTGGAATCTAATTGAGGGATCCTGGGTGGTTTATATATAGAATAACAGATACCCGGGAGTGAGTTACAGACTGGAATCTAATCGAGGGGTTCGGGGTGGTTTATATATAGAATAACAGATACCCGGGAGTGAGTTACAGACTGGAATCTAATCGAGGGGTTCGGTGTGGTTTATATATAGAATAACAGATACCCGGGAGTGAGTTACAGACTGGAATCTAATCGAGGGGTTCGGGGTGGTTTATATATAGAATAACAGATACCCGGGAGTGAGTTACAGACTGGAATCTAATCGAGGGGTTCGGGGTGGTTTATATATAGAATAACAGATACCCGGGAGTGAGTTACAGTCTGGAATCTAATCGAGGGGTTCGGGGTGGTTTATATATAGAATAACAGATACTCGGGAGTGAGTTACAGACTGGAATCTAATCGAGGGGTTCGGGGTGGTTTATATATATAATAACAGATACCCGGGAGTGAGTTACAGACTGGAATCTAATCGAGGGGTTCGGGGTGGTTTATATATATAATAACAAATACCCGGGAGTGAGTTACAGACTGGAATCTAATCGAGGGATTCGGGGTGGTTTATATATAGAATAACAGATACCCGGGAGTGAGTTACAGACTGGAATCTAATCGAGGGGTTCGGGGTGGTTTATATATAGAATAACAGATACCTGGGAGTGTGTTACAGACTGGAATCTAATCGAGGGGTTCGGTGTGGTTTATATATAGAATAACAGATACCCGGGAGTGAGTTACAGACTGGAATCTAATCGAGGGGTTCGAGGTGGTTTATATATAGAATAACAGATACTCGGGAGTGAGTTACAGACTGGAATCTAATCGAGGGGTTCGGGGTGGTTTATATATAGAATAACAGATACCCGGGAGTGAGTTACAGACAGGAATGTAATCGAGGGGTTCGGGATGGTTTATATACAGAATAACAGATACCCGGGAGTGAGTTACAGACTGGAATCTAATCGAGGGGTTCGGGGTGGTTTATATATATAATAACAGATACCCGGGAGTGAGTTACAGACTGGAATCTAATCGAGGGGTTCGGGGTGGTTTATATATAGAATAACAGATACCCGGGAGTGAGTTACAGACTGGAATCTAATCGAGGGATTCGGGGTGGTTTATATATAGAATAACAGATACCCGGGAGTGAGTTACAGTCTGGAATCTAATCGAGGGGTTTGGGTGGTTTATATGTAGAATAACAGATACCCGGGAGTGAGTTACAGACTGGAATCTAATCGAGGGGTTCGGGGTGATTTATATATAGAATAACAGATACCCGGGAGTGAGTTACAGACTGGAATCTAATCGAGGGGTTCGGGGTGGTTTATATATAGAATAACAGATACCCGGGAGTGAGTTACAGACTGGAATCTAATCGAGGGGTTCGGGGTGGTTTATATACAGAATAACAGATACCCGGGAGTGAGTTACAGACTGGAATCTAATCGAGGGGTTCAGGGTGGTTTATATATAGAATAACAGATACCCGGGAGTGAGTTACAGTCTGGAATCTAATCGAGGGGTTCGGGTGGTTTATATGTAGAATAACAGATACCCGGGAGTGAGTTACAGACTGGAATCTAATCGAGGGGTTCGGGGTGGTTTATATATAGAATAACAGATACCCGGGAGTGAGTTACAGGCTGGAATCGAATCGAGGGGTTCGGGGTGGTTTATATATAGAATAACAGATACCCGGGAGTGAGTTACAGACTGGAATCTAATCGAGGGGTTCAGGGTGGTTTATATATAGAATAACAGATACTCGGGAGTGAGTTACAGACTGGAATCTAATCGAGGGGTTCGGGGTGGTTTATATATAGAATAACAGATACCCGGGAGTGAGTTACAGACTGGAATCTAATCGAGGGGTTCAGGGTGGTTTATATATAGAATAATAGATACCCGGGAGTAGTTACAGACTGGAATCTGATCGAGGGGTTCGGGGTGGTTTATATATAGAATAACAGATACCCGGGAGTGAGTAACAGACTGGAATCTAATCGAGGGGTTTGGGGGGGTTTATATACAGAATAACAGATACCCGGGAGTGAGTTACAGACTGGAATCTAATTGAGGGGTTCAGGGTGGTTTATATATAGAATAACAGATACCCGGGAGTGAGTTACAGACTGGAATCTAATCGAGGGGTTCGCGGTGGTTTATATATAGAATAACAGATACCCGGGAGTGAGTTACAGACTGGAATCTAATCGAGGGGTTCAGGGTGGTTTATATATAGAATAACAGATACCCGGGAGTGAGTTACAGACTGGAATCTAATCGAGGGGTTCGGGTGGTTTATATATAGAATAACAGACACCCGGGAGTGAGTTACAGACTGGAATCTAATCGAGGGGTTCGGGGTGGTTTATATATAGAATAACAGATACCTGGTAGTGAGTTACAGACTGGAATCTAATCGAGGGGTTCAGGGTGGTTTATATATAGAATAACAGATACCCGGGAGTGAGTTACAGACTGGAATCTAATCGAGGGGTTCAGGGTGGTTTATATATAGAATAACAGATACCCAGGAGTGAGTTACAGACTGGAATCGAATCGAGGGGTTCGGGGTGGTTTATATATAGAATAACAGATACCCGGGAGTAGTTACAGACTGGAATCTAATCGAGGGGTTCGGGGTGGTTTATATATAGAATAACAGATACCCGGGAGTGAGTTACAGACTGGAATCTAATCGAGGGGTTCGGGATGGTTTATATATAGAATAACAGATACCCGGGAGTGAGTTACAGACTGGAATCTAATCGAGGGGTTCAGGGTGGTTTATATATAGAATAACAGATACCCGGGAGTGAGTTACAGACTGGAATCTAATCGAGGGGTTCGAGTGGTTTATATATAGAATAACAGACACCCGGGAGTGAGTTACAGACTGGAATCTAATCGAGGGGTTCGGGGTGGTTTATATATAGAATAACAGATACCTGGTAGTGAGTTACAGACTGGAATCTAATCGAGGGGTTCAGGGTGGTTTATATATAGAATAACAGATACCCGGGAGTGAGTTACAGACTGGAATCTAATCGAGGGGTTCAGGGTGGTTTATATATAGAATAACAGATACCCAGGAGTGAGTTACAGACTGGAATCGAATCGAGGGGTTCGGGGTGGTTTATATATAGAATAACAGATACCCGGGAGTAGTTACAGACTGGAATCTAATCGAGGGGTTCGGGGTGGTTTATATATAGGATAACAGATACCCAGGAGTGAGTTACAGACTGGAATCTAATCGAGGGGTTCGGGGTGGTTTATATATAGAATAACAGATACCCGGGAGTAGTTACAGACTGGAATCTAATCGAGGGGTTCGGGGTGGTTTATATATAGAATAACAGATACGCGGGAGTGAGTTACAGACTGGAATCTAATCGAGGGGTTCGGGGTGGTTTATATATAGAATAACAGATACCCGGGAGTGAGTTACAGACTGGAATCTAATCGAGGGGTTCGGGGTGGTTTATATATAGAATAACAGATACCCGGGAGTAGTTACAGACTGGAATCTAATCGAGGGGTTCGGGGTGGTTTATATATAGAATAACAGATACCCGGGAGTGAGTTACAGACTGGAATCTAATCGAGGGGTTCGGGGTGGTTTATATATAGAATAACAGATACCCGGGAGTGAGTTACAGACTGGAATCTAATCGAGGGGTTCGGGGTGGTTTATATATAGAATAACAGATACCCGGGAGTGAGTTACAGACTGGAATCTAATCGAGGGTTTCGCGTTGGTTTATATATAGAATAACAGATACCCGGGAGTGAGTTACAGACTGGAATCTAATCGAGGGGTTTGGGGGTGGTTTATATATAGAATAACAGATACCCGGGAGTGAGTTACAGACTGGAATCTAATCGAGGGGTTCGGGGTGGTTTATATATAGAATAACAGATACCCGGGAGTGAGTTACAGACTGGAATCTAATCGAGGGGTTTTGGGGGGTTTATATACAGAATAACTGATACCCGGGAGTGAGTTACAGACTGGATTCTAATCGAGGGGTTCGGGGTGGTTTATATATAGAATAACAGATACCCGGGAGTGAGTTACAGACTGGAATCGAATCGAGGGGTTCGGGGTGGTTTATATATAGAATAACAGATACCCGGGAGTGAGTTACAGACTGGAATCTAATTGAGGGGTCCTGGGTGGTTTATATATAGAATAACAGATACCCGGGAGTGAGTTACAGACTGGAATCTAATCGAGGGGTTCGGGGTGGTTTATATATAGAATAACAGATACCCGGGAGTGAGTTACAGACTGGAATCTAATCGAGGGGTTCGGGGTGGTTTATATATAGAATAACAGATACCCGGGAGTGAGTTACAGACTGGAATCTAATCGAGGGGTTCGGGGTGGTTTATATATAGAATAACAGATACCCGGGAGTGAGTTACAGACTGGAATCTAATCGAGGGGTTCGGGGTGGTTTATATATAGAATAACAGATACCCGGGAGTGAGTTACAGTCTGGAATCTAATCGAGGGGTTCGGGGTGGTTTATATATAGAATAACAGATACTCGGGAGTGAGTTACAGACTGGAATCTAATCGAGGGGTTCGGGGTGGTTTATATATATAATAACAGATACCCGGGAGTGAGTTACAGACTGGAATCTAATCGAGGGGTTCGGGGTGGTTTATATATATAATAACAGATACCCGGGAGTGAGTTACAGACTGGAATCTAATCGAGGGATTCGGGGTGGTTTATATATAGAATAACAGATACCCGGGAGTGAGTTACAGACTGGAATCTAATCGAGGGGTTCGGGGTGGTTTATATATAGAATAACAGATACCCGGGAGTGTGTTACAGACTGGAATCTAATCGAGGGGTTCGGTGTGGTTTATATATAGAATAACAGATACCCGGGAGTGAGTTACAGACTGGAATCTAATCGAGGGGTTCGAGGTGGTTTATATATAGAATAACAGATACTCGGGAGTGAGTTACAGACTGGAATCTAATCGAGGGGTTCGGGGTGGTTTATATATAGAATAACAGATACCCGGGAGTGAGTTACAGACAGGAATCTAATCGAGGGGTTCGGGATGGTTTATATACAGAATAACAGATACCCGGGAGTGAGTTACAGACTGGAATCTAATCGAGGGGTTCGGGGTGGTTTATATATATAATAACAGATACCCGGGAGTGAGTTACAGACTGGAATCTAATCGAGGGGTTCGGGGTGGTTTATATATAGAATAACAGATACCCGGGAGTGAGTTACAGACTGGAATCTAATCGAGGGATTCGGGGTGGTTTATATATAGAATAACAGATACCCGGGAGTGAGTTACAGACTGGAATCTAATCGAGGGATTCGGGGTGGTTTATATATAGAATAACAGATACCCGGGAGTGAGTTACAGTCTGGAATCTAATCGAGGGGTTTGGGTGGTTTATATGTAGAATAACAGATACCCGGGAGTGAGTTACAGACTGGAATCTAATCGAGGGGTTCGGGGTGATTTATATACAGAATAACAGATACCCGGGAGTGAGTTACAGACTGGAATCTAATTGAGGGGTTCGGGGTGATTTATATACAGAATAACAGATACCCGGGAGTGAGTTACAGTCTGGAATCTAATCGAGGGGTTTGGGTGGTTTATATGTAGAATAACAGATACCCGGGAGTGAGTTACAGACTGGAATCTAATCGAGGGGTTCGGGGTGGTTTATATACAGAATAACAGATACCCGGGAGTGAGTTACAGACTGGAATCTAATCGAGGGGTTCGCGGTGGTTTATATATAGAATAACAGATACCCGGGAGTGAGTTACAGACTGGAATCTAATCGAGGGGTTCAGGGTGGTTTATATACAGAATAACAGATACCCGGGAGTGAGTTACAGACTGGAATCTAATCGAGGGGTTCGGGGTGGTTTATATGTAGAATAACAGATACCCGGGAGTGAGTTACAGACTGGAATCTAATCGAGGGGTTCGGGGTGGTTTATATACAGAATAACAGATACCCGGGAGTGAGTTACAGACTGGAATCTAATCGAGGGGTTCGCGGTGGTTTATATATAGAATAACAGATACCCGGGAGTGAGTTACAGACTGGAATCTAATCGAGGGGTTCAGGGTGGTTTATATACAGAATAACAGATACCCGGGAGTGAGTTACAGACTGGAATCTAATCGAGGGGTTCAGGGTGGTTTATATATAGAATAACAGATACCCGGGAGTGAGTTACAGACTGGAATCTAATCGAGGGGTTCGGGGTGGTTTATATATAGAATAACAGATACCCGGGAGTGAGTTACAGACTGGAATCTAATCGAGGGGTTCAGGGTGGTTTATATATAGAATAACAGATACTCGGGAGTGAGTTACAGACTGGAATCTAATCGAGGGGTTCAGGGTGGTTTATATATAGAATAACAGATACCCGAGAGTGAGTTACAGACTGGAATCTAATCGAGGGGTTCGGGGTGGGGTTTATATATAGAATAACAGATACACGGGAGTGAGTTACAGACTGGAATCTAATCGAGGGGTTCGGGGTGGTTTATATATAGAATAACAGATACCCAGGAGTGAGTTACAGACTGGAATCTAATCGAGGGGTTCGGGGTGGTTTATATATAGAATAACAGATACCCGGGAGTAGTTACAGACTGGAATCTAATCGAGGGGTTCGGGGCGTTTTATATATAGAATAACAGATACCCGGGAGTGTGTTACAGACTGGAATCTAATCGAGGGGTTCGGGGTGGTTTATATATAGAATAACAGATACTCGGGAGTGAGTTACAGACTGGAATCTAATCGAGGGGTTCAGGGTGGTTTATATACAGAATAACAGATACCCGGGAGTGAGTTACAGACTGGAATCTAATCGAGGGGTTCAGGGTGGTTTATATACAGAATAACAGATACCCGGGAGTGAGTTACAGACTGGAATCTAATCGAGGGGTTCGGGGTGGTTTATATATAGAATAACAGATACCCGGGAGTGAGTTACAGACTGGAATCTAATCGAGGGGTTCAGGGTGGTTTATATATAGAATAACAGATACCCGGGAGTGAGTTACAGACTGGAATCTAATCGAGGGGTTCAGGGTGGTTTATATACAGAATAACAGATACCCGGGAGTGAGTTACAGACTGGAATCTAATCGAGGTGTTCAGGGTGGTTTATATATAGAATAACAGATACCCGGGAGTGAGTTACAGACTGGAATCTAATCGAGGGGTTCGGGTGGTTTATATATAGAATAACAGATACCCGGGAGTGAGTTACAGACTGGAATCTAATCGAGGGGTTCGGGTGGTTTATATATAGAATAACAGATACCCGGGAGTGAGTTACAGACTGGAATCTAATTGAGGGGTTCGGGGTGGTTTATATATAGAATAACAGATACCTGGGAGTGAGTTACAGACTGGAATCTAATCGAGGGGTTCAGGGTGGTTTATATATAGAATAACAGATACCCAGGAGTGAGTTACAGACTGGAATCTAATCGAGGGGTTCAGGGTGGTTTATATATAGAATAACAGATACCCGGGAGTAGTTACAGACTGGAATCTGATCGAGGGGTTCGGGGTGGTTTATATATAGGATAACAGATACCCAGGAGTGAGTTACAGACTGGAATCTAATCGAGGGGTTCGGGGTGGTTTATATATAGAATAACAGATACCCGGGAGTAGTTACAGACTGGAATCTAATCGAGGGGTTCGGGGTGGTTTATATATAGAATAACAGATACCCGGGAGTGAGTTACAGACTGGAATCTAATCGAGGGGTTCGGGGTGGTTTATATATAGAATAACAGATACCCGGGAGTGAGTTACAGACTGGAATCTAATCGAGGGGTTCGGGGTGGTTTATATATAGAATAACAGATACCCGGGAGTAGTTACAGACTGGAATCTAATCGAGGGGTTCGGGGTGGTTTATATATAGAATAACAGATACCCGGGAGTGAGTTACAGACTGGAATCTAATCGAGGGGTTTGGGGTGGTTTATATATAGAATAACAGATACCCGGGAGTGAGTTACAGACTGGAATCTAATCGAGGGGTTCGGGGTGGTTTATATATAGAATAACAGATACCCGGGAGTGAGTTACAGACTGGAATCTAATCGAGGGTTTCGCGTTGGTTTATATATAGAATAACAGATACCCGGGAGTGAGTTACAGACTGGAATCTAATCGAGGGGTTTGGGGTTGGTTTATATATAGAATAACAGATACCCGGGAGTGAGTTACAGACTGGAATCTAATCGAGGGGTTCGGGGTGGTTTATATATAGAATAACAGATACCCGGGAGTGAGTTACAGACTGGAATCTAATCGAGGGGTTTGGGGGGTTTATATACAGAATAACTGATACCCGGGAGTGAGTTACAGACTGGATTCTAATCGAGGGGTTCGGGGTGGTTTATATATAGAATAACAGATACCCGGGAGTGAGTTACAGACTGGAATCGAATCGAGGGGTTCGGGGTGGTTTATATATAGAATAACAGATACCCGGGAGTGAGTAACAGACTGGAATCTAATTGAGGGGTCCTGGGTGGTTTATATATAGAATAACAGATACCCGGGAGTGAGTTACAGACTGGAATCTAATCGAGGGGTTTGGGGTGGTTTATATATAGAATAACAGATACCCGGGAGTGAGTTACAGACTGGAATCTAATCGAGGGGTTCGGTGTGGTTTATATATAGAATAACAGATACCCGGGAGTGAGTTACAGACTGGAATCTAATCGAGGGGTTCGGGGTGGTTTATATATAGAATAACAGATACCCGGGAGTGAGTTACAGACTGGAATCTAATCGAGGGGTTCGGGGTGGTTTATATATAGAATAACAGATACCCGGGAGTGAGTTACAGTCTGGAATCTAATCGAGGGGTTCGGGGTGGTTTATATATAGAATAACAGATACTCGGGAGTGAGTTACAGACTGGAATCTAATCGAGGGGTTCGGGGTGGTTTATATATATAATAACAGATACCCGGGAGTGAGTTACAGACTGGAATCTAATCGAGGGGTTCGGGGTGGTTTATATATATAATAACAGATACCCGGGAGTGAGTTACAGACTGGAATCTAATCGAGGGATTCGGGGTGGTTTATATATAGAATAACAGATACCCGGGAGTGAGTTACAGACTGGAATCTAATCGAGGGGTTCGGGGTGGTTTATATATAGAATAACAGATACCCGGGAGTGTGTTACAGACTGGAATCTAATCGAGGGGTTCGGTGTGGTTTATATATAGAATAACAGATACCCGGGAGTGAGTTACAGACTGGAATCTAATCGAGGGGTTCGAGGTGGTTTATATATAGAATAACAGATACTCGGGAGTGAGTTACAGACTGGAATCTAATCGAGGGGTTCGGGGTGGTTTATATATAGAATAACAGATACCCGGGAGTGAGTTACAGACAGGAATCTAATCGAGGGGTTCGGGATGGTTTATATACAGAATAACAGATACCCGGGAGTGAGTTACAGACTGGAATCTAATCGAGGGGTTCGGGGTGGTTTATATATATAATAACAGATACCCGGGAGTGAGTTACAGACTGGAATCTAATCGAGGGGTTCGGGGTGGTTTATATATAGAATAACAGATACCCGGGAGTGAGTTACAGACTGGAATCTAATCGAGGGATTCGGGGTGGTTTATATATAGAATAACAGATACCCGGGAGTGAGTTACAGTCTGGAATCTAATCGAGGGGTTTGGGTGGTTTATATGTAGAATAACAGATACCCGGGAGTGAGTTACAGACTGGAATCTAATCGAGGGGTTCGGGGTGATTTATATATAGAATAACAGATACCCGGGAGTGAGTTACAGACTGGAATCTAATCGAGGGGTTCGGGGTGGTTTATATATAGAATAACAGATACCCGGGAGTGAGTTACAGACTGGAATCTAATCGAGGGGTTCGGGGTGGTTTATATACAGAATAACAGATACCCGGGAGTGAGTTACAGACTGGAATCTAATCGAGGGGTTCAGGGTGGTTTATATATAGAATAACAGATACCCGGGAGTGAGTTACAGTCTGGAATCTAATCGAGGGGTTCGGGTGGTTTATATGTAGAATAACAGATACCCGGGAGTGAGTTACAGACTGGAATCTAATCGAGGGGTTCGGGGTGATTTATATATAGAATAACAGATACCCGGGAGTGAGTTACAGGCTGGAATCGAATCGAGGGGTTCGGGGTGGTTTATATATAGAATAACAGATACCCGGGAGTGAGTTACAGACTGGAATCTAATCGAGGGGTTCAGGGTGGTTTATATATAGAATAACAGATACCCGGGAGTGAGTTACAGACTGGAATCTAATCGAGGGGTTCAGGGTGGTTTATATATAGAATAATAGATACCCGGGAGTAGTTACAGACTGGAATCTAATCGAGGGGTTCGGGGTGGTTTATATATAGAATAACAGATACCCGGGAGTGAGTTACAGACTGGAATCTAATCGAGGGGTTTGGGGTGGTTTATATACAGAATAACAGATACCCGGGAGTGAGTTACAGACTGGAATCTAATTGAGGGGTTCAGGGTGGTTTATATATAGAATAACAGATACCCGGGAGTGAGTTACAGACTGGAATCTAATCGAGGGGTTCGCGGTGGTTTATATATAGAATAACAGATACCCGGGAGTGAGTTACAGTCTGGAATCTAATCGAGGGGTTCAGGGTGGTTTATATATAGAATAACAGATACCCGGGAGTGAGTTACAGACTGGAATCTAATCGAGGGGTTTGGGGTGGTTTATATATAGAATAACAGATACCCGGGAGTGAGTTACAGACTGGAATCTAATCGAGGGGTTCGGGGTGGTTTATATATAGAATAACAGATACCCGGGAGTGAGTTACAGACTGGAATCTAATCGAGGGTTTCGCGTTGGTTTATATATAGAATAACAGATACCCGGGAGTGAGTTACAGACTGGAATCTAATCGAGGGGTTTGGGGGTGGTTTATATATAGAATAACAGATACCTGGGAGTGAGTTACAGACTGGAATCTAATCGAGGGGTTCGGGGTGGTTTATATATAGAATAACAGATACCCGGGAGTGAGTTACAGACTGGAATCTAATCGAGGGGTTTGGGGGGTTTATATACAGAATAACTGATACCCGGGAGTGAGTTACAGACTGGATTCTAATCGAGGGGTTCGGGGTGGTTTATATATAGAATAACAGATACCCGGGAGTGAGTTACAGACTGGAATCGAATCGAGGGGTTCGGGGTGGTTTATATATAGAATAACAGATACCCGGGAGTGAGTAACAGACTGGAATCTAATTGAGGGGTCCTGGGTGGTTTATATATAGAATAACAGATACCCGGGAGTGAGTTACAGACTGGAATCTAATCGAGGGGTTCGGGGTGGTTTATATATAGAATAACAGATACCCGGGAGTGAGTTACAGACTGGAATCTAATCGAGGGGTTCGGGTGGTTTATATATAGAATAACAGATACCCGGGAGTGAGTTACAGACTGGAATCTAATCGAGGGGTTCGGGTGGTTTATATATAGAATAACAGATACCCGGGAGTGAGTTACAGACTGGAATCTAATTGAGGGGTTCGGGGTGGTTTATATATAGAATAACAGATACCTGGGAGTGAGTTACAGACTGGAATCTAATCGAGGGGTTCAGGGTGGTTTATATATAGAATAACAGATACCCAGGAGTGAGTTACAGACTGGAATCTAATCGAGGGGTTCAGGGTGGTTTATATATAGAATAACAGATACCCGGGAGTAGTTACAGACTGGAATCTGATCGAGGGGTTCGGGGTGGTTTATATATAGGATAACAGATACCCAGGAGTGAGTTACAGACTGGAATCTAATCGAGG
Source organism: Isurus oxyrinchus (assembly GCA_026770705.1). Lineage (NCBI taxonomy): Eukaryota > Metazoa > Chordata > Chondrichthyes > Lamniformes > Lamnidae > Isurus > Isurus oxyrinchus. The sequence continues at coordinate 16,114 of JANJGN010003891.1, read as the reverse complement.
GGTTCGGGGTGGTTTATATATAGAATAACAGATACCCGGGAGTAGTTACAGACTGGAATCTAATCGAGGGGTTCGGGGTGGTTTATATATAGAATAACAGATACCCGGGAGTGAGTTACAGACTGGAATCTAATCGAGGGGTTCGGGGTGGTTTATATATAGAATAACAGATACCCGGGAGTGAGTTACAGACTGGAATCTAATCGAGGGGTTCGGGGTGGTTTATATATAGAATAACAGATACCCGGGAGTAGTTACAGACTGGAATCTAATCGAGGGGTTCGGGGTGGTTTATATATAGAATAACAGATACCCGGGAGTGAGTTACAGACTGGAATCTAATCGAGGGTTTTGGGGTGGTTTATATATAGAATAACAGATACCCGGGAGTGAGTTACAGACTGGAATCTAATCGAGGGGTTCGGGGTGGTTTATATATAGAATAACAGATACCCGGGAGTGAGTTACAGACTGGAATCTAATCGAGGGTTTCGCGTTGGTTTATATATAGAATAACAGATACCCGGGAGTGAGTTACAGACTGGAATCTAATCGAGGGGTTTGGGGTTGGTTTATATATAGAATAACAGATACCCGGGAGTGAGTTACAGACTGGAATCTAATCGAGGGGTTCGGGGTGGTTTATATATAGAATAACAGATACCCGGGAGTGAGTTACAGACTGGAATCTAATCGAGGGGTTCAGGGTGGTTTATATATAGAATAATAGATACCCGGGAGTAGTTACAGACTGGAATCTAATCGAGGGGTTCGGGGTGGTTTATATATAGAATAACAGATACCCGGGAGTGAGTTACAGACTGGAATCTAATCGAGGGGTTTGGGGTGGTTTATATACAGAATAACAGATACCCGGGAGTGAGTTACAGACTGGAATCTAATTGAGGGGTTCAGGGTGGTTTATATATAGAATAACAGATACCCGGGAGTGAGTTACAGACTGGAATCTAATCGAGGGGTTCGCGGTGGTTTATATATAGAATAACAGATACCCGGGAGTGAGTTACAGTCTGGAATCTAATCGAGGGGTTCAGGGTGGTTTATATATAGAATAACAGATACCCGGGAGTGAGTTACAGACTGGAATCTAATCGAGGGGTTTGGGGTGGTTTATATATAGAATAACAGATACCCGGGAGTGAGTTACAGACTGGAATCTAATCGAGGGGTTCGGGGTGGTTTATATATAGAATAACAGATACCCGGGAGTGAGTTACAGACTGGAATCTAATCGAGGGTTTCGCGTTGGTTTATATATAGAATAACAGATACCCGGGAGTGAGTTACAGACTGGAATCTAATCGAGGGGTTTGGGGGTGGTTTATATATAGAATAACAGATACCTGGGAGTGAGTTACAGACTGGAATCTAATCGAGGGGTTCGGGGTGGTTTATATATAGAATAACAGATACCCGGGAGTGAGTTACAGACTGGAATCTAATCGAGGGGTTTGGGGGGTTTATATACAGAATAACTGATACCCGGGAGTGAGTTACAGACTGGATTCTAATCGAGGGGTTCGGGGTGGTTTATATATAGAATAACAGATACCCGGGAGTGAGTTACAGACTGGAATCGAATCGAGGGGTTCGGGGTGGTTTATATATAGAATAACAGATACCCGGGAGTGAGTAACAGACTGGAATCTAATTGAGGGGTCCTGGGTGGTTTATATATAGAATAACAGATACCCGGGAGTGAGTTACAGACTGGAATCTAATCGAGGGGTTCGGGGTGGTTTATATATAGAATAACAGATACCCGGGAGTGAGTTACAGACTGGAATCTAATCGAGGGGTTCGGGTGGTTTATATATAGAATAACAGATACCCGGGAGTGAGTTACAGACTGGAATCTAATCGAGGGGTTCGGGTGGTTTATATATAGAATAACAGATACCCGGGAGTGAGTTACAGACTGGAATCTAATTGAGGGGTTCGGGGTGGTTTATATATAGAATAACAGATACCTGGGAGTGAGTTACAGACTGGAATCTAATCGAGGGGTTCAGGGTGGTTTATATATAGAATAACAGATACCCAGGAGTGAGTTACAGACTGGAATCTAATCGAGGGGTTCAGGGTGGTTTATATATAGAATAACAGATACCCGGGAGTAGTTACAGACTGGAATCTGATCGAGGGGTTCGGGGTGGTTTATATATAGGATAACAGATACCCAGGAGTGAGTTACAGACTGGAATCTAATCGAGGGGTTCGGGGTGGTTTATATATAGAATAACAGATACCCGGGAGTAGTTACAGACTGGAATCTAATCGAGGGGTTCGGGGTGGTTTATATATAGAATAACAGATACCCGGGAGTGAGTTACAGACTGGAATCTAATCGAGGGGTTCGGGGTGGTTTATATATAGAATAACAGATACCCGGGAGTGAGTTACAGACTGGAATCTAATCGAGGGGTTCGGGGTGGTTTATATATAGAATAACAGATACCCGGGAGTAGTTACAGATTGGAATCTAATCGAGGGGTTCGGGGTGGTTTATATATAGAATAACAGATACCCGGGAGTGAGTTACAGACTGGAATCTAATCGAGGGTTTTGGGGTGGTTTATATATAGAATAACAGATACCCGGGAGTGAGTTACAGACTGGAATCTAATCGAGGGGTTCGGGGTGGTTTATATATAGAATAACAGATACCCGGGAGTGAGTTACAGACTGGAATCTAATCGAGGGTTTCGCGTTGGTTTATATATAGAATAACAGATACCCGGGAGTGAGTTACAGACTGGAATCTAATCGAGGGGTTTGGGGTTGGTTTATATATAGAATAACAGATACCCGGGAGTGAGTTACAGACTGGAATCTAATCGAGGGGTTCGGGGTGGTTTATATATAGAATAACAGATACCCGGGAGTGAGTTACAGACTGGAATCTAATCGAGGGGTTTGGGGGGTTTATATACAGAATAACTGATACCCGGGAGTGAGTTACAGACTGGATTCTAATCGAGGGGTTCGGGGTGGTTTATATATAGAATAACAGATACCCGGGAGTTAGTTACAGACTGGAATCGAATCGAGGGGTTCGGGGTGGTTTATATATAGAATAACAGATACCCGGGAGTGAGTAACAGACTGGAATCTAATTGAGGGGTCCTGGGTGGTTTATATATAGAATAACAGATACCCGGGAGTGAGTTACAGACTGGAATCTAATCGAGGGGTTTGGGGTGGTTTATATATAGAATAACAGATACCCGGGAGTGAGTTACAGACTGGAATCTAATCGAGGGGTTCGGTGTGGTTTATATATAGAATAACAGATACCCGGGAGTGAGTTACAGACTGGAATCTAATCGAGGGGTTCGGGGTGGTTTATATATAGAATAACAGATACCCGGGAGTGAGTTACAGACTGGAATCTAATCGAGGGGTTCGGGGTGGTTTATATATAGAATAACAGATACCCGGGAGTGAGTTACAGTCTGGAATCTAATCGAGGGGTTCGGGGTGGTTTATATATAGAATAACAGATACTCGGGAGTGAGTTACAGACTGGAATCTAATCGAGGGGTTCGGGGTGGTTTATATATATAATAACAGATACCCGGGAGTGAGTTACAGACTGGAATCTAATCGAGGGGTTCGGGGTGGTTTATATATATAATAACAGATACCCGGGAGTGAGTTACAGACTGGAATCTAATCGAGGGATTCGGGGTGGTTTATATATAGAATAACAGATACCCGGGAGTGAGTTACAGACTGGAATCTAATCGAGGGGTTCGGGGTGGTTTATATATAGAATAACAGATACCCGGGAGTGTGTTACAGACTGGAATCTAATCGAGGGGTTCGGTGTGGTTTATATATAGAATAACAGATACCCGGGAGTGAGTTACAGACTGGAATCTAATCGAGGGGTTCGAGCTGGTTTATATATAGAATAACAGATACTCGGGAGTGAGTTACAGACTGGAATCTAATCGAGGGGTTCGGGGTGGTTTATATATAGAATAACAGATACCCGGGAGTGAGTTACAGACAGGAATCTAATCGAGGGGTTCGGGATGGTTTATATACAGAATAACAGATACCCGGGAGTGAGTTACAGACTGGAATCTAATCGAGGGGTTCGGGGTGGTTTATATATATAATAACAGATACCCGGGAGTGAGTTACAGACTGGAATCTAATCGAGGGGTTCGGGGTGGTTTATATATAGAATAACAGATACCCGGGAGTGAGTTACAGACTGGAATCTAATCGAGGGATTCGGGGTGGTTTATATATAGAATAACAGATACCCGGGAGTGAGTTACAGTCTGGAATCTAATCGAGGGGTTTGGGTGGTTTATATGTAGAATAACAGATACCCGGGAGTGAGTTACAGACTGGAATCTAATCGAGGGGTTCGGGGTGATTTATATATAGAATAACAGATACCCGGGAGTGAGTTACAGACTGGAATCTAATCGAGGGGTTCGGGGTGGTTTATATATAGAATAACAGATACCCGGGAGTGAGTTACAGACTGGAATCTAATCGAGGGGTTCGGGGTGGTTTATATACAGAATAACAGATACCCGGGAGTGAGTTACAGACTGGAATCTAATCGAGGGGTTCAGGGTGGTTTATATATAGAATAACAGATACCCGGGAGTGAGTTACAGTCTGGAATCTAATCGAGGGGTTCGGGTGGTTTATATGTAGAATAACAGATACCCGGGAGTGAGTTACAGACTGGAATCTAATCGAGGGGTTCGGGGTGATTTATATATAGAATAACAGATACCCGGGAGTGAGGTTACAGGCTGGAATCGAATCGAGGGTTTCGGGGTGGTTTATATATAGAATAACAGATACCCGGGAGTGAGTTACAGACTGGAATCTAATCGAGGGGTTCAGGGTGGTTTATATATAGAATAACAGATACCCGGGAGTGAGTTACAGACTTGGAATCTAATCGAGGGGTTCAGGGTGGTTTATATATAGAATAATAGATACCCGGGAGTAGTTACAGACTGGAATCTAATCGAGGGGTTCGGGGTGGTTTATATATAGAATAACAGATACCGGGAGTGGAGTTACAGACTGGAATCTAATCGAGGGGTTTGGGGTGGTTTATATACAGAATAACAGATACCCGGGAGTGAGTTACAGACTGGAATCTAATTGAGGGGTTCAGGGTGGTTTATATATAGAATAACAGATACCCGGGAGTGAGTTACAGGACTGGAATCTAATCGAGGGGTTCGCGGTGGTTTATATATAGAATAACAGATACCCGGGAGTGAGTTACAGTCTGGAATCTAATCGAGGGGTTCAGGGTGGTTTATATATAGAATAACAGATACCCGGGAGTGAGTTACAGACTGGAATCTAATCGAGGGGTTTGGGGTGGTTTATATATAGAATAACAGATACCCGGGAGTGAGTTACAGACTGGAATCTAATCGAGGGGTTCGGGGTGGTTTATATATAAATAACAGATACCCGGGAGTGAGTTACAGACTGGAATCTAATCGAGGGTTCGCGTTGGTTTATATATAGAATAACAGATACCCGGGAGTGAGTTACAGACTGGAATCTAATCGAGGGGTTTGGGGGTGGTTTATATATAGAATAACAGATACCCGGGAGTGAGTTACAGACTGGAATCTAATCGAGGGGTTCGGGGTGGTTTATATATAGAATAACAGATACCCGGGAGTGAGTTACAGACTGGAATCTAATCGAGGGGTTTGGGGGGTTTATATACAGAATAACTGATACCCGGGAGTGAGTTACAGACTGATTCTAATCGAGGGGTTCGGGGTGGTTATATATATAGAATAACAGATTACCCGGGAGTGAGTTACAGACTGGATCGAATCGAGGGGGTTCGGGGTGGTTTATATATAGAATAACAGATACCCGGGAGTGAGTAACAGACTGGAATCTAATTGAGGGGTCCTGGGTGGTTTATATATAGAATAACAGATACCCGGGAGTGAGTTACAGGACTGGAATCTAATCGAGGGGTTCGGGGTGGTTTATATATAGAATAACAGATACCCGGGAGTGAGTTACAGACTGGAATCTAATCGAGGGGTTCGGTGTGGTTTATATATAGAATAACAGATACCCGGGAGTGAGTTACAGACTGGAATCTAATCGAGGGGTTCGGGGTGGTTTATATATAGAATAACAGATACCCCGGGAGTGAGTTACAGACTGGAATCTAATCGAGGGGTTCGGGTGGTTTATATATAGAATAACAAGTGATACCCGGGGAGTTACAGTCTGGAATCTAATCGAGGGGTTCGGGGTGGTTTATATATAGAATAACAGATACTCGGGAGTGAGTTACAGACTGGAATCTAATCGAGGGGTTCGGGGTGGTTTATATATATAATAACAGATACCCGGGAGTGAGTTACAGACTGGAATCTAATCGAGGGGTTCGGGGTGGTTTATATATACAATAACAGATACCCGGGAGTGAGTTACAGACTGGAATCTAATCGAGGGATTCGGGGTGGTTTATATATAGAATAACAGATACCCGGGAGTGAGTTACAGACTGGAATCTAATCGAGGGGTTCGGGGTGGTTTATATATAGAATAACAGATACCCGGGAGTGTGTTACAGACTGGAATCTAATCGAGGGGTTCGGTGTGGTTTATATATAGAATAACAGATACCCGGGAGTGAGTTACAGACTGGAATCTAATCGAGGGTTTCGAGGTGGTTTATATATAGAATAACAGATACTCGGGAGTGAGTTACAGACTGGAATCTAATCGAGGGGTTCGGGGTGGTTTATATATAGAATAACAGATACCCGGGAGTGAGTTACAGACAGGAATCTAATCGAGGGGTTCGGGATGGTTTATATACAGAATAACAGATACCCGGGAGTGAGTTACAGACTGGAATCTAATCGAGGGGTTCGGGGTGGTTTATATATATAATAACAGATACCCGGGAGTGAGTTACAGACTGGAATCTAATCGAGGGGTTCGGGGTGGTTTATATATAGAATAACAGATACCCGGGAGTGAGTTACAGACTGGAATCTAATCGAGGGATTCGGGGTGGTTTATATATAGAATAACAGATACCCGGGAGTGAGTTACAGTCTGGAATCTAATCGAGGGGTTTGGGTGGTTTATATGTAGAATAACAGATACCCGGGAGTGAGTTACAGACTGGATTCTAATCGAGGGGTTCGGGGTGATTTATATATAGAATAACAGATACCCGGGAGTGAGTTACAGACTGGAATCTAATCGAGGGGTTCGGGGGTGATTTATATATAGAATAACAGATACCCGGGAGTGAGTTACAGACTGGAATCTAATCGAGGGGTTCGGGGTGGTTTATATACAGAATAACAGATACCCGGGAGTGAGTTACAGACTGGAATCTAATCGAGGGGTTCAGGGTGGTTTATATATAGAATAACAGATACCCGGGAGTGAGTTACAGTCTGGAATCTAATCGAGGGGTTCGGGTGGTTTATATGTAGAATAACAGATACCCGGGAGTGAGTTACAGACTGGAATCTAATCGAGGGGTTCGGGGTGATTTATATATAGAATAACAGATACCCGGGAGTGAGTTACAGGCTGGAATCGAATCGAGGGGTTCGGGGTGGTTTATATATAGAATAACAGATACCCGGGAGTGAGTTACAGACTGGAATCTAATCGAGGGGTTCAGGGTGGTTTATATATAGAATAACAGATACCCGGGAGTGAGTTACAGACTGGAATCTAATCGAGGGGTTCAGGGTGGTTTATATATAGAATAATAGATACCCGGGATTGAGTTACAGACTGGAATCTAATCGAGGGGTTCGGGGTGGTTTATATATAGAATAACAGATACCCGGGAGTGAGTTACAGACTGGAATCTAATCGAGGGGTTTGGGGTGGTTTATATATAGAATAACAGATACCCGGGAGTAGTTACAGACTGGAATCTAATCGAGGGGTTCGGGGTGGTTTATATATAGAATAACAGATACCCGGGAGTGAGTTACAGACTGGAATCTAATCGAGGGGTTTGGGGTGGTTTATATATAGAATAACAGATACCCGGGAGTGAGTTACAGACTGGAATCTAATTGAGGGGTTCAGGGTGGTTTATATATAGAATAACAGATACCCGGGAGTGAGTTACAGACTGGAATCTAATCGAGGGGTTCGCGGTGGTTTATATATAGAATAACAGATACCCGGGAGTGAGTTACAGACTGGAATCTAATCGAGGGGTTCGCGGTGGTTTATATATAGAATAACAGATACCCGGGAGTGAGTTACAGACTGGAATCTAATCGAGGGGTTCGGGGTGGTTTATATACAGAATAACAGATACCCGGGAGTGAGTTACAGACTGGAATCTAATCGAGGGGTTCAGGGTGGTTTATATATAGAATAACAGATACCCGGGAGTGAGTTACAGACTGGAATCTAATCGAGGGGTTCAGGGTGGTTTATATATAGAATAACAGATACCCGGGAGTGAGTTACAGACTGGAATCTAATCGAGGGGTTCGGGGTGGTTTATATATAGAATAACAGATACCCGAGAGTGAGTTACAGACTGGAATCTAATCGAGGTGTTCGGGGTGGTTTATATATAGAATAACAGATACCCGGGAGTGAGTTACAGACTGGAATCTAATCGAGGGGTTCGGGGTGGTTTATATATAGAATAACAGATACCCGGGAGTGAGCTACAGACTGGAATCTAATCGAGGGGTTCGGGGTGGTTTATATACAGAATAACAGATACCCGGGAGTGAGTTACAGACTGGAATCTAATCGAGGGGTTCGGGGTGGTTTATATATAGAATAACAGATACCCGGGAGTGAGTTACAGACTGGAATCTAATCGAGGGGTTCGGGGTGGTTTATATATAGAATAACAGATACCTGGGAGTGAGTTACAGACTGGAATCTAATCGAGGGGTTCAGGGTGGTTTATATATAGAATAACAGATACCCGGGAGTGAGTTACAGACTGGAATCTAATCGAGGGGTTCAGGGTGGTTTATATATAGAATAACAGATACCCGGAGTGAGTTACAGACTGGAATCTAATCGAGGGGTTCGGGGTGGTTTATATATAGAATAACAGATACCCGGGAGTAGTTACAGACTGGAATCTAATCGAGGGGTTCGGGGTGGTTTATATATAGGATAACAGATACCCAGGAGTGAGTTACAGACTGGAATCTAATCGAGGGGTTCGGGGTGGTTTATATATAGAATAACAGATACCCGGGAGTAGTTACAGACTGGAATCTAATCGAGGGGTTCGGGGTGGTTTATATATAGAATAACAGATACCCGGGAGTGAGTTACAGACTGGAATCTAATCGAGGGGTTCGGGGTGGTTTATATATAGAATAACAGATACCCGGGAGTGAGTTACAGACTGGAATCTAATCGAGGGGTTCGGGGTGGTTTATATATAGAATAACAGATACCCGGGAGTAGTTACAGACTGGAATCTAATCGAGGGGTTCGGGGTGGTTTATATATAGAATAACAGATACCCGGGAGTGAGTTACAGACTGGAATCAAATCGAGGGGTTTGGGGTGGTTTATATATATAATAACAGATACCCGGGAGTGAGTTACAGACTGGAATCTAATCGAGGGGTTCAGGGTGGTTTATATATAGAATAACAGATACCCGGGAGTGAGTTACAGACTGGAATCTAATCGAGGGGTTTGGGGTGGTTTATATATAGAATAACAGATACCCGGGTGTGAGTTACAGACTGGAATCTAATCGAGGGGTTTGGGGTGGTTTATATATAGAATAACAGATACCCAGGTGTGAGTTACAGACTGGAATCTAATCGAGGAGTTCAGGGTGGTTTATATATAGAATAACAGATACCCGGGAGTGAGTTACAGACTGGAATCTAATCGAGGGGTTCAGGGGGGTTTATATATACAGAATAACAGATACCCGGGTGTGAGTTACAGACTGGAATCTAATCGAGGGGTTCGGGGTGGTTTATATATAGAATAACAGATACCCAGGAGTGAGTTACAGACTGGAATCGAATCGAGGGGTTCAGGGTGGTTTATATATAGAATAACAGATACCTGGGAGTGAGTTACAGACTGGAATCTAATCGAGGGGTTCGGGGTGGTTTATATATAGAATAACAGATACCCGGGAGTGAGTTACAGACAGGAATCTAATCGAGGGGTTCGGGGTGGTTTATATATAGAATAACAGATACCCGTGAGTGAGTTACAGACTGGAATCGAATCGAGGGGTTCAGGGTGGTTTATATATAGAATAACAGATACCTGGGAGTGAGTTACAGACTGGAATCTAATCGAGGGGTTCGGGGTGGTTTATATATAGAATAACAGATACCCGGGAGTGAGTTACAGACTGGAATCTAATCGAGGGGTTTGGGGTGTTTATATATAGAATAACAGATACCCGGGAGTGAGTTACAGACTGGAATCTAATCGAGGGGTTTGGGGTGTTTATATATAGAATAACAGATACCCGGGAGTGAGTTACAGACTGGAATCTAATCGAGGGGTTCGGGGTGGTTTATATATAGAATAACAGATACCCGGGAGTGAGTTACAGACTGGAATCTAATCGAGGGGATCGGGGTGGTTTATATATAGAATAACAGATACCTGGGAGTGAGTTACAGACTGGAATCTAATCGAGGGGTTCGGGGTGGTTTATATATAGAATAACAGATACCCGGGAGTGAGTTACAGACTGGAATCTAATCGAGGGGTTCAGGGTGGTTCATATATAGAATAACAGATACCCGGGAGTGAGTTACAGACTGGAATCGAATCGAGGGGTTCAGGGGTTTATATATAGAATAACAGATTCCCGGGAGTGAGTTACAGACTGGAATCTAATCGAGGGGTTCGGGGGTTTATATATAGAATAACAGATTCCCGGGAGTGAGTGACAGACTGGAATCTAATGGAGGGGTTCGGGGTGGTTTATATATAGAATAACAGATACCCGGGAGTGAGTTACAGACTGGAATCTAATCGAGGGGTTCGGGGTGGTTTATATATAGAATAACAGATACCCGGGAGTGAGTTACAGACTGGAATCTAATCGAGGGGTTCGGGATGGTTTACATATAGAATAACAGATTCCCGGGAGTGAGTTACAGACTGGAATCTAATCGAGGGGTTCAGGGGGTTTATATATACAATAACAGATACCCGGGAGTGTGTTACAGACTGGAATCTAATCGAGGGGTTCGGGGTGGTTTATATATAGAATAACAGATTCCCGGGAGTGAGTTACAGACTGGAATCTAATCGAGGGTTTCGGGGTGGTTTATATATAGAATAACAGATTCCCGGGAGTGAGTTACAGATGATACGCCATCAATCCTTGACATCGTGTTAATTTTTTCTGTTTCAGGTTTCACATGATTTTCCCCTGAACTTTAATGCTGCTAATCCTGAGTGTGATGGTGAGTTAGAGACACACAGGACACACTCACACCCCACACACTCACACCCACTCACTCTCACACACACACTCACACCCACACACTCACACCCACACTCTCACCCACACACTCACACCCACACACTCACACCCACACACTCACACACACACACTCACTCCCACACACTCACACCCACTCACTCACACACTCAATCTCACACACACACTCACACCCACTCACTCTCACACACTCACTCACACCCACACACTCACACACTCAATCTCACACACACACTCACACCCACTCACTCTCACACACTCACTCACACCCACTCACTCACACCCACTCACTCACACCCACACACTCACACACTCAATCTCACACACACACTCACACCCACTCACTCTCACACACTCACTCACACCCACACACTCACTCCCACTCACTCTCACCCACACACTCACACCCACACACTCACACCCACACACTCACACCCACTCACTCTCACCCACTCACTCACACCCACACACTCACACCCACACACTCACACCCACACACTCACACCCACTCACTCACACCCACACACTCACACCCACTCACTCTCACCCACACACTCACACCCACACACTCACACCCACTCACTCTCACCCACACACTCACACCCACTCACTCACACCCACACACTCACACCCACTCACTCTCACCCACACACTCACACCCACACACTCACACCCACTCACTCATACCCACACACTCACCACACACACACTCACACCCACACACTCACTCCCACACACTCACACCCACACACTCACACCCACACACTCACACCCACTCACACACCCACTCACTCTCATCCACACACTCACACCCACTCACTCTCACCCACTCACTCTCACACACTCACTCTCACACACTCACTCTCACCCACACACTCACACCCACACACTCACACCCACTCACTCACACCCACTCACTCTCACACACTCACTCTCACCCACTCACTCTCACCCACTCACTCTCACCCACACACTCACACCCACACACTCACACCCACTCACTCACACCCACTCACTCTCACACACTCACTCTCACCCACTCACTCTCACACACTCACTCTCACACACTCACTCTCACCCACTCACGCTCACCCACACACTCACACACACTCACTCTCACCCATTCACTCACACCCACTCACTCTCACACACTCACTCTCACACACTCACTCTCACCCATTCACTCTCACCCACACACTCACACCCACTCACTCTCACACACTCACTCTCACCCACTCACCCACACACTCACTCTCACACACTGATAGTCACCCACTCACTCTCACCAACACACTCACACCCACTCACTCTCACCCACTCACTCTCACTCACTCACTCTTACCCACTCACTCTCACCCACTCACTCTTACTCACACACACACGCTCACTCTCACACACTCACTCTCACACATTCACTCTCACCCACACACTCACACCCACTCACACCCACTCACTCTCACACACACACTCACACCCACTCACTCTCACCCACTCACTCTCACACACTCACTCTCACCCACTCACTCTCACTCACACACTCACACCCACTCACTCACACCCACACATTCACACCCACACACTCACACCCACTCACTCACACGCACACGCTCACACCCACTCACTCTCACACACTCACTCTCACCCACTCACTCTCACACACACACTCATGCCCACTCATTCACACTCACACACTCACACCCACACACTCACACCCACACACTCTCACACACTCACAGTCACCCACTCACTCTCACCAACACACTCACACCCACTCACTCTCACCCACTCACTCTCACCCACTCACTCTTACCCACTCACTCTCACCCACTCACTCTCACACAGACACTCACACCCACACACTCACACCCACTCACTCTCACACACTCACTCACACACACTCACTCTCACACACTCACTCTCACCCACTCACTCTCACCCACTCACTCACACACTCACTCTCACCCACTCACTCACACCCACTCACTCTCACCCACTCACTCTTACTCACACACACACACTCACACCCACTCACTCTCACACACTCACTCTCACCCACTCTCTCACACACTCACTCTCACCCACTCACTCTTACTCACTCTCACACACTCTCACCAACACACTCACTCTCACCCACTCACTCTCACACACTCACTCTTACTCACTCACACACACTCACTCACACACACTCACTCACACACTCACTCTCACCCACTCACTCTTACTCACTCTCACACACTCACTCTCACCCTCTCACTCTTACTCACTCACACTCACTCACTCACACACTCACTCTCACCCACTCACTCTCACACACTCATTCACAAACACTCACTCAATCACTCTCACTCTCACTCACACTCTCACTCACACACACTCACTCAATCACTCTCACTCACACACTCACTCTCACACACTCACTCTCAAACATCACTCACACACACTCACTCTCACACACTCACTCTCACCCACACACTCTTACTCACTCACACACACTCACTCTCACACACTCACTCTCACCCACTCACTCTCACACACTCACTCTCACCCACTCACTCTCACCACACACTCACACACACTCACTCTCACACACTCACTCTCACCCACTCACTCTCACCCACTCACTCACACACTCACTCTCACCCTCACACTCACACCCACACACTCACACACTCACTCTCACACACTCACTCTCACCCACTCACTCTCACCCACTCACTCTCACCCACACACTCACACCCACTCACTCTCACACACTCACTCTCACCCACTCACTCTTACCCACTCACTCTCACCCACTCACTCTTACTCACACACACACACTCACTCTCACACACTCACTCTCACCCACTCACTCTCACACACTCACTCTCACCCACTCTCTCACGCACTCACTCTCACCCACTCACTCTTACTCACTCACACACACTCACTCTCACACACTCACTCTCACACACTCACTCTCACACACTCACTCTCAAACATCACTCACACACACTCACTCTCACACACTCACTCTCACCCACACACTCTTACTCACTCACACACACTCACTCTCACACACTCACTCTCACCCACTCACTCTCACACACTCACTCTCACCCACTCACTCTCACCCACACACTCACACACACTCACTCTCACACACTCACTCTCACCCACTCACTCTCACCCACTCACTCACACACTCACTCTCACCCTCACACTCACACCCACACACTCACACACTCACTCTCACACACTCACTCTCACCCACTCACTCTCACCCACTCACTCTCACCCACACACTCACACCCACTCACTCTCACACACTCACTCTCACCCACTCACTCTTACCCACTCACTCTCACCCACTCACTCTTACTCACACACACACACTCACTCTCACACACTCTCTCTCACCCACTCACTCTCACACACTCACTCTCACCCACTCTCTCACGCACTCACTCTCACCCACTCACTCTTACTCACTCACACACACTCACTCTCACACACTCACTCTCACCCACTCACTCTCACACACTCACTCTTACTCACTCACACACACTCACTCACACACACTCACTCTCACACACTCACTCTCACCCTCTCACTCTTACTCACTCACACACACTCACTCTCACCCACTCACTCTCACACACTCACTCTCACCCACTCACTCTCACACCACTCACTCTTACTCACTCACACACACTCACTCACACACACTCACTCTCACACACACACTCTCACCCTCTCACTCTTACTCACTCACTCTCACTCACTCACTCTCACTCACTCACTCACACACTCATTCACACACACTCACTCAATCACTCTCACTCTCACTCACACACACTCTCACACACTCACTCTCAAACATCACTCACACACACTCACTCTCACACACTCACTCACACACTCACTCACTCTCACTCACTCTCACTCACTCACTCTCACTCACACACTCACTCTCACACATTCACTCTCACTCACACACTCACTCTCACACATCACTCACACACACTCACTCACTCTCACACACTCTCACTCACTCTCACTCTCACTCACACACTCACTCTCACATTCACTCTCACTCACACACTCACTCTCACACATCACACACACTCTCACTCACTCTCACTCTCACTCACACACTC
The DNA here is from genome assembly GCA_026770705.1 of Isurus oxyrinchus. Taxonomy (NCBI): domain Eukaryota; kingdom Metazoa; phylum Chordata; class Chondrichthyes; order Lamniformes; family Lamnidae; genus Isurus; species Isurus oxyrinchus. Next base: position 463 of record JANJGN010003891.1, on the reverse strand, counting down.
ACTCACACACACCCACTTACACACACTCACTCTCACACACTCACTCTCACTCACTCACTCTCAAACACTCACTCTCACACACTCACTCTCGCTCACTCACTCTCTCACACACTCACTCTCACTCACTCACTATTACACTCACTCGCGCACCTTCACTCCCACCCTGGAGTGAATCATTTCCTCTCTGTCAATTGTAGAATGTACAGCTACTGACATAGAGACACCAAAACACACACTCTCACACAGACACATACACTCACCTTTGCACACACACACACACACACACACACACACACACTCTCTCTCACACTCTCACACTCTCACACATGCACACACTTACCTTTACACACACACACACACACACTCTCTCTCTCTCTCTCACACTTTCACTCTCTCACACACGCACACACTCACCTTTATACACACACATACACACACTCTCTCACAATCTCACATTCTCACA
>JANJGN010003890.1:0-39148 GCA_026770705.1 Isurus oxyrinchus | reverse complement strand
GACTGATACAGAGGCAAACAGACTTAAACAGAGGCAAACAGACTTAAACAGAGGCAAACAGACTTAAACAGAGGCAAACAGACTCAAACAGATGCAAACAGACTTAAACAGAGGCAAACAGACTTAAACAGAGGCAAACAGACGTAAACAGAAACAAACAGAGGCAAAAAGAGCGAAACTGAGGCAAACGGAGTGAAAGAGAGGCAAACAGAGTGAAACAGAGGCAAACAGACTTAAACAGAGGCAAACAGACTTGAACAGAGGCAATAAGAGTGAAACAGAGTTAAACAGACTTACACAGAAGCAAACAGACTTAAACAGAGGCAAACAGAGGCAAACAGAGGCAAGCAGAGGCAAGCAGAGGCAAGCAGAGGCAAGCAGACTTAAACAGAGGCAAACAGATTAAAAACAGAGGCAAACAGACTTAAACAGAGGCAAACAGACTAACACAGAGGCAAACAGACTTACACAGAGGCAAACAGACTTACACAGAGGCAAACAGACTTAAACTGAGGCAAACAGACTTAAACAGAGTGAAACAGAGGCAAACAGAGTGAAACAGAGGCAAACAGAGTGAAACAGAGGCAAACAGAGTGAAACAGAGGCAAACAGAGTGAAACAGAGGCAAACGGAGTGAAACAGAGGCAAACAGAGTGAAACAGAGGCAAACAGAAGCAAACAGAGGCAAACAGAGTGAAACGGAGGCAAACAAAGTGAAACAGAGGCAAACAGAGGGAAACAGAGGCAAACAGAGTGAAACAGAGGCAAACAGAGTGAAACAGAGGCAAACAGCGTGAAACAGAGACAAACAGAGTGAAACAGAGGCAAACAGTCTGAAACAGAGGCAAACAGACTTAAACAGAGGCAAACAGAGTGAAACAGAGGCAAACAGAGTGAAACAGAGTGAAACAGAGGCAAACAGACTTAAACAGAGGCAAACTGACATAAACAGAGGCAAACAGACTGAAACAGAGGCAAACAGACTGAAACAGAGGCAAACAGACTTAAACAGAGGCAAACAGACTTAAACAGAGGCAAACAGACTTAAACAGAGGCAAACAGACTTAAACAGAGGCAAACAGACTTAAACAGAGTTAAACAGAGGCATAAAGAGTGAATCAGAGGCAAAATGAGTGAAACAAAGGCAAACAGAATGAAACAGAGGCAAACAGACTGAAACAGAGGCAAACAGACTGAAACAGATGCATACAGACTTAAACAGAGGCAAACAGACTTAAACTGAGGCAAACAGAGGCAAACAGAGTCAAACAGAGGCAAACAAAGTGAAACAGAGGCAAACAGAGTGAAACAGAGGCAAACAGAGTGAAACAGAGGCAAACAGAGGCAAACAGAGGCAAACAGAGGCAAACAGAGGCAAACAGAGGCAAACAGAGGCAAACAGAGGCAAACAGAGGCAAACAGAGGCAAACAGAGTGAAACAGAGTGAAACAGAGGCAAACAGAGTGAAACAGAGGCAAACAGAGAGAAACAGAGGCAAACAGAGTGAAACAGAGGCAAACAGAGTTAAACAGAGACAAACAGACTTAAACAGAGGCAAACCGACTTAAACAGAGGCAAACCGACTTAAACAGAGGCAAACAGACTTAAACAGAGGCAAACAGACTTAAACAGAGGCAAACAGACTTAAACAGAGGCAAACAGAGGCAAACAGAGTGAAACAGAGGCAAACAGAGTGAAACAGAGGCAAACAGAGTGAAACAGAGGCAAACCGACAAAAACAGGGGCAAACAGAGTGAAACAGAGACAAACAGACTTAAACAGAGGCAAACAGACTTAAACAGAGGCAAACAGACTTAAACAGAGGCAAACAGACTTAAACAGAGGCAAACAGAATTAAACAGAGGCAAACAAACTTTAGCAGAGGCAAGCAGACTTAAACAGAGGCAAACAGATTAAAAACAGAGGCAAACAGACTTAAACAGAGGCAAACAGACTTAAACAGAGGCAAACAGAGTCAAACAGAGGCAAGCAGAGTGAAACAGAGGCAAACAGACTTAAACAGAGGCAAACAGACTTAAACAGAGGCAAACAGACTTAAACAGAGGCAAACAGAGTGAAATGGAGGCAAACAGAGTGAAACAGAGGCAAACAGACTGAAACAGAGGCAAACAGACTGAAACAGAGGCAAACAGACTTAAACAAGGGCAAACAGACTGAAACAGAGGCAAAAAGACTTAAACAGAGGCAAACAGACTTAAACAGAGGCAAACAGAGTGAAACAGAGGCAAACAGACTGAAACAGAGGCAAACAGACTTAAACCAGGGCAAACAGACTAAAACAGAGACAAACAGACTGAAACCGAGGCAAACCGACTTAAACAGAGGCAAACAGACTTAAACAGAGGCAAACAGAGTGCAACAGAGGCAAACGGAGTGAAACAGAGGCAAATGGAGTGAAGCAGTGGCAAACAGAGTGAAACAGAGGCAATAAGAAGCAAACACAGGCAAACGGAGGCAAACAGAGTGAAACGGAGGCAAACAAAGTGAAACAGAGGCAAACAAAGAGAAACAGAGGCAAACAGAGTGAAACAGAGGCAAACAGAGTGAATCAGATGCAAACAGAGTGAAACAGAGGCAAAAGAGTGAAAGAGAGGCAAACAGAGTGAAACAGAGGCAAACAGAGTGAAACAGAGACAAACAGAGTTCAACAAAGGCAAACAGACTGAAACAGAGGCAAACAGACTTAAACAGAGGCAAACAGAGTTAAACAGATACAAACAGACTTAAACAGAGGCAAACAGACTTAAACAAAGGCAAACAGACTAAAACAGAGGCAAACAGATTTAAACAGAGGCAAAAAGACTTTAGCAGAGGCAAACAGACTTAAACAGAGGCAAACATAGGCAAACAGAGTGAAACAGAGGCAAACAGAGTGAAACAGAGGCAAACGGAGTGAAACAGAGGCAAACAGAATGAAACAGAGGCAAACAGAAGTAAACAGAGGCAAACAGAGTCAAACAGAGTGAAACGAAGGCAAACAGAGTGAAACAGAGGCAAACAGAGTGAAACAGAGACAAACAGACTGAAACAGAGGCAAACAGACTGAAACAGAGGCAAACAGACTTAAACAGAGGCAAACAGAGGCAGACAGAGTGAAACAGAGGCAAACAGAATTAAACAGAGGCAAAGAGAGTGAAACAGAGGCAGACCGACATAAACAGGGGCAAACAGAGTGAAACAGAGGCAAACAGAGGCAAGCAGAGGCAAGCAGAGGTAAACAGACTGAAACAGAGGCAAACAGAGTGAAACAGAGGCAAACAGAGTGAAACAGAGGCAAACAGACTTAAACAGAAGCAAACAGACTTAACCAGAGGCAAACAGACTTAAACAGAGGCACACAGAGGCAATCAGAGGCAAACAGAGGCAAGCAGACTTAAACAGAGGCAAACAGAGTGAAACAGAGGCAGAGTGAAACAGAGGCAAACAGAGTGAAACAGAGGCAAACAGAGAGAAACAGAGGCAAACAGAGAGAAACAGAGGCAAACAGACTTAAACAGAGGCAAACAGACTTAAACAGAGGCAAACAGACTTAAATAGACACAAACAGTCTTAAACAGATGCAAACCGACTTAAACAGAGGCAAACAGACTTACACAGAGGCAAACAGACTTACACAGAGGCAAACAGACTTACACAGAGGCAAACAGACTTAAACTGAGGCAAACAGACTTAAACAGAGTGAAACAGAGGCAAACAGAGTGAAACAGAGGCAAACAGAGTGAAACAGAGGCAAACAGAGTGAAACAGAGGCAAACAGTGTGAAACAGAGGCAAACAGAGTGAAACAGAGGCAAACGGAGTGAAACAGAGGCAAACAGAGTGAAACAGAGGCAAACAGAAGCAAACAGAGGCAAACAGAGTGAAACGGAGGCAAACAAAGTGAAACAGAGGCAAACAGAGGGAAACAGAGGCAAACAGAGTGAAACAGAGGCAAACTGAGTGAAACAGAGGCAAACAGCGTGAAACAGAGACAAACAGAGTGAAACAGAGGCAAACAGTCTGAAACAGAGGCAAACAGACTTAAACAGAGGCAAACAGAGTGAAACAGAGGCAAACAGAGTGAAACAGAGTGAAACAGAGTGAAACAGAGGCAAACAGACTTAAACAGAGGCAAACTGACATAAACAGAGGCAAACAGACTGAAACAGAGGCAAACAGACTTGAAACAGAGGCAAACAGACTTAAACAGAGGCAAACAGACTTAAACAGAGGCAAACAGACTTAAACAGAGGCAAACAGACTTAAACAGAGTTAAACAGAGGCATAAAGAGTGAATCAGAGGCAAAATGAGTGAAACAAAGGCAAACAGAATGAAACAGAGGCAAACAGACTGAAACAGAGGCAAACAGACTGAAACAGATGCATACAGACTTAAACAGAGGCAAACAGACTTAAACTGAGGCAAACAGAGGCAAACAGAGTCAAACAGAGGCAAACAAAGTGAAACAGAGGCAAACAGAGTGAAACAGAGGCAAACAGAGGCAAACAGAGGCAAACAGAGGCAAACAGAGGCAAACAGAGGCAAACAGAGGCAAACAGAGGCAAACAGAGTGAAACAGAGGCAAACAGAGTGAAACAGAGGCAAACAGAGAGAAACAGAGGCAAACAGAGTGAAACAGAGGCAAACAGAGTTAAACAGAGACAAACAGACTTAAACAGAGGCAAACCGACTTAAACAGAGGCAAACCGACTTAAACAGAGGCAAACCGACTTAAACAGAGGCAAACAGACTTAAACAGAGGCAAACAGACTTAAACAGAGGCAAACAGACTTAAACAGAGGCAAACAGAGGCAAACAGAGTGAAACAGAGGCAAACAGAGTGAAACAGAGGCAAACAGAGTGAAACAGAGGCAAACAGAGTGAAACAGAGGCAAACCGACATAAACAGGGGCAAACAGAGTGAAACAGAGACAAACAGACTTAAACAGAGGCAAACAGACTTAAACAGAGGCAAACAGACTTAAACAGAGGCAAACAGACTTAAACAGAGGCAAACAGAATTAAACAGAGGCAAACAAACTTTAGCAGAGGCAAACAGACTTAAACAGAGGCAAGCAGAGGCAAACAGAGTGAAACAGAGGCAAACGGAGTGAAACAGAGGCAAACGGAGTGAAACAGAGGCAAACAGAAGCATCAGAGGCAAACAGAAGTAAACAGAGGCAAACGGAGGCAAACAGAGTGAAACGGAGGCAAACAGAGTGAAACAGAGGCAAACAGAGTGAAACAGAGACAAACAGAGTGAAACAGAGGCAAACAGACTTAAACAGAGGCAAACAGACTTAAACAGAGGCAAACAGACTTAAACAGAGGCAAACAGAATTAAACAGAGGCAAACAAACTTTAGCAGAGGCAAGCAGACTTAAACAGAGGCAAACAGATTAAAAACAGAGGCAAACAGACTTAAACAGAGGCAAACAGACTTAAACAGAGGCAAAACAGAGTCAAACAGAGGCAAGCAGAGTGAAACAGAGGCAAACAGACTTAAACAGAGGCAAACAGACTTAAACAGAGGCAAACAGACTTAAACAGAGGCAAACAGAGTGAAATGGAGGCAAACAGAGTGAAACAGAGGCAAACAGACTGAAACAGAGGCAAACAGACTGAAACAGAGGCAAACAGACTTAAACAAGGGCAAACAGACTGAAACAGAGGCAAAAAGACTTAAACAGAGGCAAACAGACTTAAACAGAGGCAAACAGAGTGAAACAGAGGCAAACAGACTGAAACAGAGGCAAACAGACTTAAACCGGGGCAAACAGACTAAAACAGAGACAAACAGACTGAAACCGAGGCAAACCGACTTAAACAGAGGCAAACAGACTTAAACAGAGGCAAACAGAGTGCAACAGAGGCAAACGGAGTGAAACAGAGGCAAATGGAGTGAAGCAGTGGCAAACAGAGTGAAACAGAGGCAATAAGAAGCAAACACAGGCAAACGGAGGCAAACAGAGTGAAACGGAGGCAAACAAAGTGAAACAGAGGCAAACAAAGAGAAACAGAGGCAAACAGAGTGAAACAGAGGCAAACAGAGTGAATCAGATGCAAACAGAGTGAAACAGAGGCAAAAGAGTGAAAGAGAGGCAAACAGAGTGAAACAGAGGCAAACAGAGTGAAACAGAGACAAACAGAGTTCAACAAAGGCAAACAGACTGAAACAGAGGCAAACAGACTTAAACAGAGGCAAACAGAGTTAAACAGAGACAAACAGACTTAAACAGAGGCAAACAGACTTAAACAAAGGCAAACAGACTAAAACAGAGGCAAACAGATTTAAACAGAGGCAAAAAGACTTTAGCAGAGGCAAACAGACTTAAACAGAGGCAAACATAGGCAAACAGAGTGAAAGAGAGGCAAACAGAGTGAAACAGAGGCAAACGGAGTGAAACAGAGGCAAACAGAATGAAACAGAGGCAAACAGAAGTAAACAGAGGCAAACAGAGTCAAACAGAGTGAAACGAAGGCAAACAGAGTGAAACAGAGGCAAACAGAGTGAAACAGAGACTAACAGACTGAAACAGAGGCAAACAGACTGAAACAGAGGCAAACAGACTTAAACAGAGGTAAACAGAGGCAGACAGAGTGAAACAGAGGCAAACAGAATTAAACAGAGGCAAACAGAGTGAAACAGAGGCAAACCGACATAAACAGGGACAAACAGAGTGAAACAGAGGCAAACAGAGGCAAACAGACGCAAGCAGAGGCAAGCAGAGGTAAACAGACTGAAACAGAGGCAAACAGAGTGAAACAGAGGCAAACAGAGTGAAACAGAGGCAAACAGACTGAAACAGAGGCAAACAGACTTAAACAGAAGCAAACAGACTTAACCAGAGGCAAACAGACTTAAACAGAGGCACACAGAGGCAATCAGAGGCAAACAGAGGCAAGCAGACTTAAACAGAGGCAAACAGAGTGAAACAGAGGCAGAGTGAAACAGAGGCAAACAGAGTGAAACAGAGGCGAGCAGAAGCAAACAGAGGCAAACAGAGTGAAACAGAGGCAAACAGAGTGAAACAGAGGCAAACAGAGAGAAACAGAGGCAAACAGAGAGAAACAGAGGCAAACAGACTTAAACAGAGGCAAACAGACTTAAATAGAGACAAACAGTCTTAAACAGATGCAAACCGACTTAAACAGAGGCAAACAGACTAACACAGAGGCAAACAGACTTACACAGAGGCAAACAGACTTACACAGAGGCAAACAGACTTAAACTGAGGCAAACAGACTTAAACAGAGTGAAACAGAGGCAAACAGAGTGAAACAGAGGCAAACAGAGTGAAACAGAGGCAAACAGAGTGAAACAGAGGCAAACAGAGTGAAACAGAGGCAAACGGAGTGAAACAGAGGCAAACAGAGTGAAACAGAGGCAAACAGAAGCAAACAGAGGCAAACAGAGTGACACGGAGGCAAACAAAGTGAAACAGAGGCAAACAGAGGGAAACAGAGGCAAACAGAGTGAAACAGAGGCAAACTGAGTGAAACAGAGGCAAACAGCGTGAAACAGAGACAAACAGAGTGAAACAGAGGCAAACAGTCTGAAACAGAGGCAAACAGACTTAAACAGAGGCAAACAGAGTGAAACAGAGGCAAACAGAGTGAAACAGAGTGAAACAGAGTGAAACAGAGTGAAACAGACTTAAACAGAGGCAAACTGACATAAACAGAGGCAAACAGACTGAAACAGAGGCAAACAGACTTGAAACAGAGGCAAACAGACTTAAACAGAGGCAAACAGACTTAAACAGAGGCAAACAGACTTAAACAGAGGCAAACAGACTTAAACAGAGTTAAACAGAGGCATAAAGAGTGAATCAGAGGCAAAATGAGTGAAACAAAGGCAAACAGAATGAAACAGAGGCAAACAGACTGAAACAGAGGCAAACAAAGTGAAACAGAGGCAAACAGAGTGAAACAGAGGCAAACAGAGGCAAACAGAGGCAAACAGAGGCAAACAGAGGCAAACAGAGGCAAACAGAGGCAAACAGAGGCAAACAGAGTGAAACAGAGGCAAACAGAGTGAAACAGAGGCAAACAGAGAGAAACAGAGGCAAACAGAGTGAAACAGAGGCAAACAGAGTTAAACAGAGACAAACAGAGTTAAACAGAGGCAAACCGACTTAAACAGAGGCAAACCGACTTAAACAGAGGCAAACAGACTTAAACAGAGGCAAACAGACTTAAACAGAGGCAAACAGACTTAAACAGAGGCAAACAGAGGCAAACAGAGTGAAACAGAGGCAAACAGAGTGAAACAGAGGCAAACAGAGTGAAACAGAGGCAAACCGACATAAACAGGGGCAAACAGAGTGAAACAGAGACAAACAGACTTAAACAGAGGCAAACAGACTTAAACAGAGGCAAACAGACTTAAACAGAGGCAAACAGACTTAAACAGAGGCAAACAGACTTAAACAGAGGCAAACGGAGGCAAACAGAGTGAAACGGAGGCAAACAGAGTGAAACAGAGGCAAACAGAGTGAAACAGAGACAAACAGAGTGAAACAGAGGCAAACAGACTGAAACAGAGGCAAACAGACTTAAACAGAGGCAAACAGAGGCAGACAGAGTGAAACAGAGGCAAACAGAGTGAAACAGAGGCAAACAGACTTAAACACAGGGAAACAGAGTGAAACAAAGGCAAACAGACTGAAAAAGAGGCAAACAGACTTGAACAGAGGGAAACAGAGGCAAGCAGAGGTAATCAGAGTGAAACAGAGGCAAACAGACTTAAACAGAGGCAAACAGAGTGAAACAGAGGCAAACAGAGTGAAACAGAGGCAAACAGACTTAAACAGAGGCAAACAGACTTAAACAGAGGCAAACAGACTTAAACAGAGGCAAAAAGAGTGAAATAGAGTTAAACAGACTTACACAGAGGCAAACAGACTTAAACAGAGGCAAACAGAGGCAAACAGAGGCAAACAGAGGCAAACAGAGGCAAACAGAGGCAAACAGGGGCAAACAGAGGCAAACAGAGGCAAACAGAGGCAAACAGAGGCAAACAGAGGCAAACAGAGGCAAACAGAGGCAAACAGAGGCAAACAGAGGCGAGCAGAAGCGAACAGAGGCAAACAGAGTGAAACAGAGGCAAACCGAGTGAAACAGAGGCAAACAGACTTAGCAGAGGCAAACAGAGGCAAACAGACTGAAGCAGAGGCAAACAGACTTAAACAGAGGCAAACAGACTGAAACAGAGGCAAACAGACTGAAACAGATGCAAACAGACTGAAACAGAGGCAAACATACTTAAACAGAGGGAAACAGACTTAAACAGAGTTAAACAGATGCATAAAGAGTGAATCAGAGGCGAAAAGAGTGAAACAAAGGCAAATAGAATGAAACAGAGGCAAACAGACTTAAACTGAGGCAAACAGAGGCAAAAAGAGTGAAACAGAGGCAAACAGAGTGAAACAGAGGCAAACAGAGTGAAACAGAGGCAAACAGAGTGAAACAAAGGCAAACCGACATAAACAGGGGCAAACAGAGTGAAACAGAGGCAAACAGACTTAAACAGAGGCAAACAGACTTAAACAGAGGCAAACAGACTGAAACAGAGGCAAACAGACTTAAACAGAGGCAAACAAACTTTAGCAGAGGCAAACAGACTTAAACAGAAGCAAACAGAGGCAAACAGAGTGAAACAGAGGCAAACGGAGTGAAACAGAGGCAAACGGAGTGAAACAGAGGCAAACAGAAGCATCAGAGGCAAACAGAAGTAAACAGAGGCAAACGGAGGCAAACAGAGTGAAACGGAGGCAAACAGAGTGAAACAGAGGCAAACAGAGTGAAACAGAGACAAACAGAGTGAAACAGAGGCAAACAGACTGAAACAGAGGCAAACAGACTTAAACAGAGGCAAACAGAGGCAGACAGAGTGAAACAGAGGCAAACAGAGTGAAACAGAGGCAAACAGACTTAAACAGAGGCAAACAGACTGAAACACAGGGAAACAGAGTGAAACAAAGGCAAACAGACTGAAACAGAGGCAAACAGACTTGAACAGAGGGAAACAGAGGCAAGCAGAGGTAATCAGAGTGAAACAGAGGCAAACAGACTTAAACAGAGGCAAACAGAGTGAAACAGAGGCAAACAGAGAGAAACAGAGGCAAACAGACTTAAACAGAGGCAAACAGACTTAAACAGAGGCAAACAGACTTAAACAGAGGCAAAAAGAGTGAAATAGAGTTAAACAGACTTACACAGAGGCAAACAGACTTAAACAGACTTAAACAGAGGCAAACAGAGGCAAACAGAGGCAAACAGAGGCAAACAGAGGCAAACAGAGGCAAACAGAGGCAAACAGAGGCAAACAGAGGCAAACAGAGGCAAACAGAGGCAAACAGAGGCAAACAGAGGCAAACAGAGTGAAACAGAGGCGAGCAGAAGCGAACAGAGGCAAACAGAGTGAAACAGAGGCAAACCGAGTGAAACAGAGGCAAACAGACTTAAACAGAGGCAAAAAGAGTGAAACAGAGGCAAACAGACTTAAACAGAGGCAAACAGACTTAAACAGAGGCAAACAGACTGAAACAGATGCAAACAGACTGAAACAGAGGCAAACATACTTAAACAGAGGCAAACATACTTAAACAGAGGGAAACAGACTTAAACAGAGTTAAACAGATGCATAAAGAGTGAATCAGAGGCGAAAAGAGTGAAACAAAGGCAAATAGAATGAAACAGAGGCAAACAGAATTAAACTGAGGCAAACAGAGGCAAAAAGAGTGAAACAGAGGCAAACAGAGTGAAACAGAGGCAAACAGAGTGAAACAGAGGCAAACAGAGTGAAACAGAGGCAAACAGAGTGAAACAGAGGCAAACGACATAAACAGGGGCAAACAGAGTGAAACAGAGGCAAACAGACTTAAACAGAGGCAAACAGACTTAAACAGAGGGAAACAGACTGAAACAGAGGCAAACAGACTTAAACAGAGGCAAACAGACTTAAACAGAGGCAAACAGAGGCAAACAGAGTCAAACAGAGGCAAACAGAGGCAAACAGAGGCAAACAGAGGCAAACAGAGGCAAACAGAGGCAAACAGAGGCAAACAGAGGCAAACAGAGGCAAACAGGGTTAAACAGAGGCAAACAGACTTAAACAGCGTTAAACAGAGGCAAAAGGAGGGAAACAGAGGCAAACTGAGTGAAACAGAGGCAAACAGAGGCAAACAGAATTAAACAGATGCAAACAGAGTGAAACAGAGGCAAACAGAGTGAAACAGAGGCAAACAGAGTGAAACAGAGGCAAACAGAGTGAAACAGAGGCAAACAGATTGAAACAGAGGCAAACAGAGTGAATCAGAGGCAAACAGAGTGAATCAGATGAAAACAGAGTGAAACAGAGGCAAAAGAGTGAAACAGAGGCAAACAGAGTGAAACAGAGGCAAACAGGGAGAAACAGAGACAAACAGACTTAAACAGAGGCAAACAGACTTAAACAAAGGCAAACAGACTGAAACAGAGGCAAACAGACTTAAACAGAGGCAAACAGACTTTAGCAGAGGCAAACAGACTTAAACAGAGGCAAACAGAGGCAAACAGAGTGAAACAGAGGCAAACAGAGTGAAACAGAGTGAAACAGAGTGAAACAGAGGCAAACGGAGTGAAACAGACGCAAACAGAATGAAACAGAGGCAAACAGAAGTAAACAGAGGTAAACAGAGGCAAACAGAGTGAAACGCAGGCAAACAGAGTGAAACAGAGGCAAACAGAGTGAAACAGAGGCAAACAGACTGAAACAGAGGCAAACAGACTGAAACAGAGGCAAACAGACTTAAACAGAGGCAAACAGACTTAAACAGAGGCAAACAGAGGCAGACAGAGTGAAACAGAGGCAAACAGAGTGAAACAGAGGCAAACAGACTGAAACAGAGGCAAACAGACTGAAACAGAGGCAAACAGAGGCAAACAGAGGCAAACAGACTGAAACAGAGGCAAACAGAGTGAAACAGAGACAAACAGAGTGAAACAGAGGCAAACAGACTTAAACAGAGGCAAAGAGACTTAAACAGAGGCAAACAGACTTAAACAGAGGCAGACAGAGGCAAACAGAGGCAAGCAGAGGTAAACAGAGTGAAACAGAGGCAAACAGACTTAAACAGAGGCAAACAGAGTGAAACAGAGGCAAACAGAGTGAAACAGAGGCAAACAGACTTAAACAGAGGCAAACAGACATAAACAGAGGCAAAAAGAGTGAAACAGAGTTAAACAGACTTACACAGAGGCAAACAGAAGCAAACAGACTTAAACAGAGGCAAACAGAGGCAAACAGAGGCAAACAGAGGCAAACAGAGGCAAACAGAGGCAAACAGAGGCAAACAGAGGCAAACAGAGGCAAACAGAGGCAAACAGAGGCAAACAGAGGCAAACAGAGGCAAACAGAGGCAAACAGAGGCAAACAGAGGCAAACAGGGTTAAACAGAGGCAAACAGACTTAAACAGAGTTAAACAGAGGCAAAAGAAGGGATACAGAGGCAAACAGAGTGAAACAGAGGCAAACAGAGGAAAACAGACTTAAACAGAGGCAAACAGAGTGAAACAGAGGCAAACAGAGTGAAACAGAGGCAAACAGATTGAAACAGAGGCAAACAGATTGAAACAGAGGCAAACAGAGTGAAACAGAGGCAAACAGAGTGAATCAGATGAAAACAGAGTGAAACAGAGGCAAACAGACTGAAACAGAGGCAAACAGACTGAAACAGAGGCAAACAGAGGCAAACAGAGGCAAACAGACTGAAACAGAGGCAAAGAGACTTAAACAGAGGCAAACAGACTTAAACAGAGGCAAACAGACTTAAACAGAGGCAAACAGACTTAAACAGAGGCAAACAGACTTAAACAGAGGCAAACAGAGGCAAACAGAGGCAAGCAGAGATAAACAGAGTGAAACAGAGGCAAACAGACTTAAACAGAGGCAAACAGAGTGAAACAGAGGCAAACAGAGTGAAACAGAGGCAAACAGACTTAAACAGAGGCAAACAGACTTAAACAGAGGCAAAAAGAGTGAAACAGAGTTAAACAGACTTACACAGAGGCAAACAGAAGCAAACAGACTTAAACAGAGGCAAACAGAGGCAAACAGAGGCAAACAGAGGCAAACAGAGGCAAACAGAGGCAAACAGAGTGAAACAGAGTGAAACAGAGTGAAACAGAGGCAAACAGACTTAACCAGAGGCAAACAGACTGAAACAGAGGCAAACAGACTTAAACAGAGGCAAACAGAGGCAAACAGAGGCAAACAGAGGCAAACAGAGGCAAACAGAGGCAAACAGAGGCAAACAGAGGCAAACAGAGGCAAACAGAGGCAAACAGAGGCAAACAGAGGCAAACAGGGTTAAACAGAGGCAAACAGACTTAAACAGAGTTAAACAGAGGCAAAAGGAGGGAAACAGAGGCAAACAGAGTGAAACAGAGGCAAACAGAGGCAAACAGACTTAAACAGAGGCAAACAGAGTGAAACAGAGGCAAACAGAGTGAAACAGAGGCAAACAGATTGAAACAGAGGCAAACAGAGTGAAACAGAGGCAAACAGAGTGAATCAGATGAAAACAGAGTGAAACAGAGGCAAAAGAGTGAAACAGAGGCAAACAGAGTGAAACAGAGGCAAACAGAGAGAAACAGAGACAAACAGACTTAAACAGAGGCAAACAGACTTAAACAAAGGCAAACAGACTTAAACAGAGGCAAACAGACTTAAACAGAGGCAAACAGACTTTAGCAGAGGCAAACAGACTTAAACAGAGGCAAACAGAGGCAAACAGACTGAAACAGAGGCAAACAGAGTGAAACAGAGTGAAACAGAGGCAAACGGAGTGAAACAGAGGCAAACAGAATGAAACAGAGGCAAACAGAGTGAAACGGAGGCAAACAGAGTGAAACAGAGGCAAACAGAGTGAAACAGAGACAAACAGACTGAAACAGAGGCAAACAGACTGAAACAGAGGCAAACAGACTTAAACAGAGGCAAACATACTTAAACATAGGCAAACAGAGGCAGACAGAGTTAAACAGAGGGAAACAGAGTGAAACAGAGGCAAACAGACTGAAACAGAGGCAAACAGACTGAAACAGAGGCAAACAGAGGCAAACAGAGGCAAACAGAGGCAAACAGACTGAAACAGAGGCAAACAGAGTGAAACAGAGACAAACAGAGTGAAACAGAGGCAAACAGACTTAAACAGAGCTAAAGAGACTTAAACAGAGGCAAAGAGACTTAAACAGAGGCAAACAGACTCAAACAGAGGCAAACAGACTTAAACAGAGGCAAACAGACTTAAACAGAGGCAAACAGAGGCAAACAGAGGCAAGCAGAGGCAAGCAGAGGTAAACAGAGTGAAACAGAGGCAAACAGACTTAAACAGAGGCAAACAGACTTAAACAGAGGCAAACAGAGTGAAACAGAGGCAAACAGACTTAAACAGAGGCAAACAGACTTAAACAGAGGCAAAAAGAGTGAAACAGAGTTAAACAGACTTACACAGAGGCAAACAGACTTAAACAGACTTAAACAGAGGCAAACAGAGGCAGACAGAGGCAGACAGAGGCAGACAGAGGCAAACAGAGGCAAACAGAGGCAAACAGAGGCAAGCAGACTTAAACAGAGGCAAACAGAGTGAAACAGAGGCAAACGGAGTGAAATAGAGGCTAACAGAGTGAAACAGAGGCGAGCAGAAGCAATCAGAGGCAGACAGAGTGGAACAGAGGCAAACAGAGTGAAACAGAGGGAAACAGAGAGAAACAGAGGCAAACAGAGTGAAACAGCGGCAAACAGACTTAAACAGAGGCAAACAGACTTAAACAGAGACAAACAGACTTAAACAGAGGCAAACCGACTTAAACAGAGGCAAACAGACTTAAACAGAGGCAAACAGACTTAAACAGAGGCAAACAGAGGCAAACAGAGTGAAACAGAGGCAAACGGAAGTGAAACAGAGGCAAACGGAGTGAAACAGAGGCAAACAGAGTGAAACAGAGGCAAACAGAAGCAAACTGAGGCAAACAGAGGCAAACAGAGTGAAACGGAGGCAAACAAAGTGAAACAGAGGCAAACAGAGAGAAACAGAGGCAAACAGAGTGAAACAGGGGCAAACAGAGTGAAACAGATGCAAACAGAGTGAAACAGAGGCAAACAGAGTGAAACAGAGGCAAACAGAGTGAAACAGAGGCAAACAGAGTGAAACAGAGGCAAACAGAGTGAAACAGAGGCAAACAGAGTGAAACAGAGGCAAACAGAGTGAAACAGAGACAAAAAGAGTGAAACAGAGGCAAACAGACTGAAACAGAGGCAAACAGTGAAACAGAGGCAAACGGAGTGAAACAGAGGCAAACGGAGTGAAACAGAGGCAAACGGAGTGAAACAGAGGCAAACGGAGTGAAACAGAGGCAAACGGAGTGAAACAGAGGCAAACGGAGTGAAACAGAGGCAAACAGAGTGAAACAGAGGCAAACAGACTTAAACAGAGGCAAACCGACTTAAACAGAGGCAAACCGACTTAAACAGAGGCAAACCGACTTAAACAGAGGCAAACAGACTTAAAAAGAGGCAAACAGACTTAAAAAGAGGCAAACAGACTTAAACAGAGGCAAACAGACTTAAACAGAGGCAGACAGAGGCAAACAGAGTGAAACAGAGGCAAACAGAGTGAAACAGAGGCAAACGGAGGCAAGCAGAGGTAAACAGAGTGAAACATAGGCAAACGGACTTAAACAGAGGCAAACAGAGTGAAACAGAGGCAAACAGAGTGAAACAGAGGCAAACAGAGTGAAACAGAGGCAAACAGACTTAAACAGAGGCAAACAGAGGCAAACAGAGGCAAACAGAGGCAAACAGAGGCAAACAGAGGCAAACAGAGGCAAACAGACTTAAACAGAGGCAAAAAGAGTGAAACAGAGTTAAACAGACTTACACAGAGGCAAACAGAGTGAAACAGAGGCAAACAGAAGCAAACAGAGGCAAACTGAGGCAAACAGAGTGAAACGGAGGCAAACAAAGTGAAACAGAGGCAAACAGAGAGAAACAGAGGCAAACAGAGTGAAACAGAGGCTAACAGAGTGAATCAGATGCAAACAGAGTGAAACAGAGGCAAACAGGGTTAAACAGAGGCAAACAGACTTAAACACAGTTATACAGAGGCAAAAGGAAGGAAAAAAAGGCAAACAGAGTGAAACAGAGGCAAACAGACTTAAACAGAGGCAAACAGAGTGAAACAGAGGCAAACAGAGTGAAACAGAGGCAAACAGATTGAAACAGAGGCAAACAGAGTGAAACAGAGGCAAACAGAGTGAAACAGAGGCAAACAGAGTGAAACAGAGGCAAACAGATTGAAACAGAGGCAAACAGAGTGAAACAGAGGCAAACAGAGTGAATCAGATGAAAACAGAGTGAAACAGAGGCAAAAGAGTGAAACAGAGGCAAACAGAGTGAAACAGAGGCAAACAGGGAGAAACAGAGACAAACAGACTTAAACAGAGGCAAACAGACTTAAACAAAGGCAAACAGACTGAAACAGAGGCAAACAGACTTAAACAGAGGCAAACAGACTTTAGCAGAGGCAAACAGACTTAAACAGAGGCAAACAGAGGCAAACAGAGTGAAACAGAGGCAAACAGAGTGAAACAGAGTGAAACAGAGTGAAACAGAGGCAAACGGAGTGAAACAGACGCAAACAGAATGAAACAGAGGCAAACAGAAGTAAACAGAGGTAAACAGAGGCAAACAGAGTGAAACGGAGGCAAACAGAGTGAAACAGAGGCAAACAGAGTGAAACAGAGGCAAACAGACTGAAACAGAGGCAAACAGACTGAAACAGAGGCAAACAGACTTAAACAGAGGCAAACAGACTTAAACATAGGCAAACAGAGGCAGACAGAGTGAAACAGAGGCAAACAGAGTGAAACAGAGGCAAACAGACTGAAACAGAGGCAAACAGACTGAAACAGAGGCAAACAGAGGCAAACAGAGGCAAACAGAGTGAAACAGAGGCAAACAGAGTGAAACAGAGACAAACAGAGTGAAACAGAGGCAAACATACTGAAACAGAGGCAAACAGACTTAAACGGAGGCAAACAGAGGCAGACAGAGTGAAACGGAGGTCAAACAGAGTGAAACAGAGGCAAACAGACTTAAACACAGGGAAACAGAGTGAAATAGAGTTAAACAGACTTACACAGAGGCAAACAGACTTAAACAGAGGCAAACAGAGGCAAACAGAGGCAAACAGAGGCAAACAGAGGCAAACAGAGGCAAACAGAGGCAAACAGAGGCAAACAGAGGCAAACAGAGGCAAACAGAGGCAAACAGAGGCAAACAGAGGCAAACAGAGGCAAACAGAGGCAAACAGAGGCGAGCAGAAGCGAACAGAGGCAAACAGAGTGAAACAGAGGCAAACCGAGTGAAACAGAGGCAAACAGACTTAGCAGAGGCAAACAGAGGCAAACAGACTGAAGCAGAGGCAAACAGACTTAAACAGAGGCAAACAGACTGAAACAGAGGCAAACAGACTGAAACAGAGGCAAACAGACTGAAACAGATGCAAACAGACTGAAACAGAGGCAAACATACTTAAACAGAGGGAAACAGACTTAAACAGAGTTAAACAGATGCATAAAGAGTGAATCAGAGGCGAAAAGAGTGAAACAAAGGCAAATAGAATGAAACAGAGGCAAACAGACTTAAACTGAGGCAAACAGAGGCAAAAAGAGTGAAACAGAGGCAAACAGAGTGAAACAGAGGCAAACAGAGTGAAACAGAGGCAAACAGAGTGAAACCAAAGGCAAACCGACATAAACAGGGGCAAACAGAGTGAAACAGAGGCAAACAGACTTAAACAGAGGCAAACAGACTTAAACAGAGGCAAACAGACTGAAACAGAGGCAAACAGACTTAAACAGAGGCAAACAAACTTTAGCAGAGGCAAACAGACTTAAACAGAAGCAAACAGAGGCAAACAGAGTGAAACAGAGGCAAACGGAGTGAAACAGAGGCAAACGGAGTGAAACAGAGGCAAACAGAAGCATCAGAGGCAAACAGAAGTAAACAGAGGCAAACGGAGGCAAACAGAGTGAAACGGAGGCAAACAGAGTGAAACAGAGGCAAACAGAGTGAAACAGAGACAAACAGAGTGAAACAGAGGCAAACAGACTGAAACAGAGGCAAACAGACTTAAACAGAGGCAAACAGAGGCAGACAGAGTGAAACAGAGGCAAACAGAGTGAAACAGAGGCAAACAGACTTAAACAGAGGCAAACAGACTGAAACACAGGGAAACAGAGTGAAACAAAGGCAAACAGACTGAAACAGAGGCAAACAGACTTGAACAGAGGGAAACAGAGGCAAGCAGAGGTAATCAGAGTGAAACAGAGGCAAACAGACTGAAACAGAGGCAAACAGAGTGAAACAGAGGCAAACAGAGAGAAACAGAGGCAAACAGACTTAAACAGAGGCAAACAGACTTAAACAGAGGCAAACAGACTTAAACAGAGGCAAAAAGAGTGAAATAGAGTTAAACAGACTTACACAGAGGCAAACAGACTTAAACAGACTTAAACAGAGGCAAACAGAGGCAAACAGAGGCAAACAGAGGCAAACAGAGGCAAACAGAGGCAAACAGAGGCAAACAGAGGCAAACAGAGGCAAACAGAGGCAAACAGAGGCAAACAGAGGCAAACAGAGGCAAACAGAGGCAAACAGAGTGAAACAGAGGCGAGCAGAAGCGAACAGAGGCAAACAGAGTGAAACAGAGGCAAACCGAGTGAAACAGAGGCAAACAGACTTAAACAGAGGCAAAAAGAGTGAAACAGAGGCAAACAGACTTAAACAGAGGCAAACAGACTTAAACAGAGGCAAACAGACTGAAACAGATGCAAACAGACTGAAACAGAGGCAAACATACTTAAACAGAGGCAAACATACTTAAACAGAGGGAAACAGACTTAAACAGAGTTAAACAGATGCATAAAGAGTGAATCAGAGGCGAAAAGAGTGAAACAAAGGCAAATAGAATGAAACAGAGGCAAACAGAATTAAACTGAGGCAAACAGAGGCAAAAAGAGTGAAACAGAGGCAAACAGAGTGAAACAGAGGCAAACAGAGTGAAACAGAGGCAAACAGAGTGAAACAGAGGCAAACGACATAAACAGGGGCAAACAGAGTGAAACAGAGGCAAACAGACTTAAACAGAGGCAAACAGACTTAAACAGAGGGAAACGGACTGAAACAGAGGCAAACAGACTTAAACAGAGGCAAACAGACTTAAACAGAGGCAAACAGAGGCAAACAGAGTCAAACAGAGGCAAACAGAGGCAAACAGAGGCAAACAGAGGCAAACAGAGGCAAACAGAGGCAAACAGAGGCAAACAGAGGCAAACAGAGGCAAACAGAGGCAAACAGAGGCAAACAGAGGCAAACAGAGGCAAACAGGGTTTAAACAGAGGCAAACAGACTTAAACAGCGTTAAACAGAGGCAAAAGGAGGGAAACAGAGGCAAACTGAGTGAAACAGAGGCAAACAGAGGCAAACAGAATTAAACAGATGCAAACAGAGTGAAACAGAGGCAAACAGAGTGAAACAGAGGCAAACAGAGTGAAACAGAGGCAAACAGAGTGAAACAGAGGCAAACAGATTGAAACAGAGGCAAACAGAGTGAATCAGAGGCAAACAGAGTGAATCAGATGAAAACAGAGTGAAACAGAGGCAAAAGAGTGAAACAGAGGCAAACAGAGTGAAACAGAGGCAAACAGGGAGAAACAGAGACAAACAGACTTAAACAGAGGCAAACAGACTTAAACAAAGGCAAACAGACTGAAACAGAGGCAAACAGACTTAAACAGAGGCAAACAGACTTTAGCAGAGGCAAACAGACTTAAACAGAGGCAAACAGAGGCAAACAGAGTGAAACAGAGGCAAACAGAGTGAAACAGAGTGAAACAGAATGAAACAGAGGCAAACGGAGTGAAACAGACGCAAACAGAATGAAACAGAGGCAAACAGAAGTAAACAGAGGTAAACAGAGGCAAACAGAGTGAAACGGAGGCAAACAGAGTGAAACAGAGGCAAACAGAGTGAAACAGAGGCAAACAGACTGAAACAGAGGCAAACAGACTGAAACAGAGGCAAACAGAGGCAAACAGAGGCAAACAGACTGAAACAGAGGCAAACAGAGTGAAACAGAGACAAACAGAGTGAAACAGAGGCAAACAGACTTAAACAGAGGCAAAGAGACTTAAACAGAGGCAAACAGACTTAAACAGAGGCAGACAGAGGCAAACAGAGGCAAGCAGAGGTAAACAGAGTGAAACAGAGGCAAACAGACTTAAACAGAGGCAAACAGAGTGAAACAGAGGCAAACAGAGTGAAACAGAGGCAAACAGACTTAAACAGAGGCAAACAGACTTAAACAGAGGCAAAAAGAGTGAAACAGAGTTAAACAGACTTACACAGAGGCAAACAGAAGCAAACAGACTTAAACAGACTTAAACAGAGGCAGACAGAGGCAAACAGAGGCAAACAGAGGCAAACAGAGGCAAACAGAGGCAAACAGAGGCAAACAGAGGCAAACAGAGGCAAACAGAGGCAAACAGAGGCAAACAGAGGCAAACAGAGGCAAACTGGGTTAAACAGAGGCAAACAGACTTAAACAGAGTTAAACAGAGGCAAAAGAAGGGATACAGAGGCAAACAGAGTGAAACAGAGGCAAACAGAGGAAAACAGACTTAAACAGAGGCAAACAGAGTGAAACAGAGGCAAACAGAGTGAAACAGAGGCAAACAGATTGAAACAGAGGCAAACAGAGTGAAACAGAGGCAAACAGAGTGAATCAGATGAAAACAGAGTGAAACAGAGGCAAACAGACTGAAACAGAGGCAAACAGACTGAAACAGAGGCAAACAGAGGCAAACAGAGGCAAACAGACTGAAACAGAGGCAAAGAGACTTAAACAGAGGCAAACAGACTTAAACAGAGGCAAACAGACTTAAACAGAGGCAAACAGACTTAAACAGAGGCAAACAGAGGCAAACAGAGGCAAGCAGAGATAAACAGAGTGAAACAGAGGCAAACAGACTTAAACAGAGGCAAACAGAGTGAAACAGAGGCAAACAGAGTGAAACAGAGGCAAACAGACTTAAACAGAGGCAAACAGACTTAAACAGAGGCAAAAAGAGTGAAACAGAGTTAAACAGACTTACACAGAGGCAAACAGAAGCAAACAGACTTAAACAGACTTAAACAGACTTAAACAGAGGCAAACAGAGGCAAACAGAGGCAAACAGAGGCAAACAGAGGCAAACAGAGGCAAACAGAGGCAAACAGAGTGAAACAGAGGCAAACAGACTTAACCAGAGGCAAACAGACTGAAACAGAGGCAAACAGACTTAAACAGAGGCAAACAGACTTAAACAGAGGCAAACAGAGGCAAACAGAGGCAAACAGAGCAAACAGAGGCAAACAGAGGCAAACAGAGGCAAACAGAGGCAAACAGAGGCAAACAGAGGCAAACAGAGGCAAACAGAGGCAAACAGGGTTAAACAGAGGCAAACAGACTTAAACAGAGTTAAACAGAGGCAAAAGGAGGGAAACAGAGGCAAACAGAGTGAAACAGAGGCAAACAGAGGCAAACAGACTTAAACAGAGGCAAACAGAGTGAAACAGAGGCAAACAGAGTGAAACAGAGGCAAACAGATTGAAACAGAGGCAAACAGAGTGAAACAGAGGCAAACAGAGTGAATCAGATGAAAACAGAGTGAAACAGAGGCAAAAGAGTGAAACAGAGGCAAACAGAGTGAAACAGAGGCAAACAGAGAGAAACAGAGACAAACAGACTTAAACAGAGGCAAACAGACTTAAACAAAGGCAAACAGACTTAAACAGAGGCAAACAGACTTAAACAGAGGCAAACAGACTTTAGCAGAGGCAAACAGACTTAAACAGAGGCAAACAGAGGCAAACAGACTGAAACAGAGGCAAACAGAGTGAAACAGAGTGAAACAGAGGCAAACGGAGTGAAACAGAGGCAAACAGAATGAAACAGAGGCAAACAGAGTGAAACGGAGGCAAACAGAGTGAAACAGAGGCAAACAGAGTGAAACAGAGACAAACAGACTGAAACAGAGGCAAACAGACTGAAACAGAGGCAAACAGACTTAAACAGAGGCAAACATACTTAAACATAGGCAAACAGAGGCAGACAGAGTTAAACAGAGGGAAACAGAGTGAAACAGAGGCAAACAGACTGAAACAGAGGCAAACAGACTGAAACAGAGGCAAACAGAGGCAAACAGAGGCAAACAGAGGCAAACAGACTGAAACAGAGGCAAACAGAGTGAAACAGAGACAAACAGAGTGAAACAGAGGCAAACAGACTTAAACAGAGCTAAAGAGACTTAAACAGAGGCAAAGAGACTTAAACAGAGGCAAACAGACTCAAACAGAGGCAAACAGACTTAAACAGAGGCAAACAGACTTAAACAGAGGCAAACAGAGGCAAACAGAGGCAAGCAGAGGCAAGCAGAGGTAAACAGAGTGAAACAGAGGCAAACAGACTTAAACAGAGGCAAACAGACTTAAACAGAGGCAAACAGAGTGAAACAGAGGCAAACAGACTTAAACAGAGGCAAACAGACTTAAACAGAGGCAAAAAGAGTGAAACAGAGTTAAACAGACTTACACAGAGGCAAACAGACTTAAACAGACTTAAACAGAGGCAAACAGAGGCAGACAGAGGCAGACAGAGGCAGACAGAGGCAAACAGAGGCAAACAGAGGCAAACAGAGGCAAGCAGACTTAAACAGAGGCAAACAGAGTGAAACAGAGGCAAACGGAGTGAAATAGAGGCTAACAGAGTGAAACAGAGGCGAGCAGAAGCAATCAGAGGCAGACAGAGTGGAACAGAGGCAAACAGAGTGAAACAGAGGGAAACAGAGAGAAACAGAGGCAAACAGAGTGAAACAGCGGCAAACAGACTTAAACAGAGGCAAACAGACTTAAACAGAGACAAACAGACTTAAACAGAGGCAAACCGACTTAAACAGAGGCAAACAGACTTAAACAGAGGCAAACAGACTTAAACAGAGGCAAACAGAGGCAAACAGAGTGAAACAGAGGCAAACGGAAGTGAAACAGAGGCAAACGGAGTGAAACAGAGGCAAACAGAGTGAAACAGAGGCAAACAGAAGCAAACTGAGGCAAACAGAGGCAAACAGAGTGAAACGGAGGCAAACAAAGTGAAACAGAGGCAAACAGAGAGAAACAGAGGCAAACAGAGTGAAACAGGGGCAAACAGAGTGAAACAGATGCAAACAGAGTGAAACAGAGGCAAACAGAGTGAAACAGAGGCAAACAGAGTGAAACAGAGGCAAACAGAGTGAAACAGAGGCAAACAGAGTGAAACAGAGGCAAACAGAGTGAAACAGAGGCAAACAGAGTGAAACAGAGACAAAAAGAGTGAAACAGAGGCAAACAGACTGAAACAGAGGCAAACAGTGAAACAGAGGCAAACGGAGTGAAACAGAGGCAAACGGAGTGAAACAGAGGCAAACGGAGTGAAACAGAGGCAAACGGAGTGAAACAGAGGCAAACGGAGTGAAACAGAGGCAAACGGAGTGAAACAGAGGCAAACGGAGTGAAACAGAGGCAAACAGAGTGAAAACAGAGGCAAACAGACTTAAACAGAGGCAAACCGACTTAAACAGAGGCAAACCGACTTAAACAGAGGCAAACCGACTTAAACAGAGGCAAACAGACTTAAAAAGAGGCAAACAGACTTAAAAAGAGGCAAACAGACTTAAACAGAGGCAAACAGACTTAAACAGAGGCAGACAGAGGCAAACAGAGTGAAACAGAGGCAAACAGAGTGAAACAGAGGCAAACGGAGGCAAGCAGAGGTAAACAGAGTGAAACATAGGCAAACAGACTTAAACAGAGGCAAACAGAGTGAAACAGAGGCAAACAGAGTGAAACAGAGGCAAACAGACTTAAACAGAGGCAAACAGAGGCAAACAGAGGCAAACAGAGGCAAACAGAGGCAAACAGAGGCAAACAGAGGCAAACAGACTTAAACAGAGGCAAAAAGAGTGAAACAGAGTTAAACAGACTTACACAGAGGCAAACAGAGTGAAACAGAGGCAAACAGAAGCAAACAGAGGCAAACTGAGGCAAACAGAGTGAAACGGAGGCAAACAAAGTGAAACAGAGGCAAACAGAGAGAAACAGAGGCAAACAGAGTGAAACAGAGGCTAACAGAGTGAATCAGATGCAAACAGAGTGAAACAGAGGCAAACAGGGTTAAACAGAGGCAAACAGACTTAAACACAGTTATACAGAGGCAAAAGGAAGGAAAAAAAGGCAAACAGAGTGAAACAGAGGCAAACAGACTTAAACAGAGGCAAACAGAGTGAAACAGAGGCAAACAGAGTGAAACAGAGGCAAACAGAGTGAAACAGAGGCAAACAGATTGAAACAGAGGCAAACAGAGTGAAACAGAGGCAAACAGAGTGAAACAGAGGCAAACAGAGTGAAACAGAGGCAAACAGATTGAAACAGAGGCAAACAGAGTGAAACAGAGGCAAACAGAGTGAATCAGATGAAAACAGAGTGAAACAGAGGCAAAAGAGTGAAACAGAGGCAAACAGAGTGAAACAGAGGCAAACAGGGAGAAACAGAGACAAACAGACTTAAACAGAGGCAAACAGACTTAAACAAAGGCAAACAGACTGAAACAGAGGCAAACAGACTTAAACAGAGGCAAACAGACTTTAGCAGAGGCAAACAGACTTAAACAGAGGCAAACAGAGGCAAACAGAGTGAAACAGAGGCAAACAGAGTGAAACAGAGTGAAACAGAGTGAAACAGAGGCAAACGGAGTGAAACAGACGCAAACAGAATGAAACAGAGGCAAACAGAAGTAAACAGAGGTAAACAGAGGCAAACAGAGTGAAACGGAGGCAAACAGAGTGAAACAGAGGCAAACAGAGTGAAACAGAGGCAAACAGACTGAAACAGAGGCAAACAGACTGAAACAGAGGCAAACAGACTTAAACAGAGGCAAACAGACTTAAACATAGGCAAACAGAGGCAGACAGAGTGAAACAGAGGCAAACAGAGTGAAACAGAGGCAAACAGACTGAAACAGAGGCAAACAGACTGAAACAGAGGCAAACAGAGGCAAACAGAGGCAAACAGAGTGAAACAGAGGCAAACAGAGTGAAACAGAGACAAACAGAGTGAAACAGAGGCAAACATACTGAAACAGAGGCAAACAGACTTAAACGGAGGCAAACAGAGGCAGACAGAGTGAAACGGAGGCAAACAGAGTGAAACAGAGGCAAACAGACTTAAACACAGGGAAACAGAGTGAAATAGAGTTAAACAGACTTACACAGAGGCAAACAGACTTAAACAGAGGCAAACAGAGGCAAACAGAGGCAAACAGAGGCAAACAGAGGCAAACAGAGGCAAACAGAGGCAAACAGAGGCAAACAGAGGCAAACAGAGGCAAACAGAGGCAAACAGAGGCAAACAGAGGCAAACAGAGGCGAGCAGAAGCGAACAGAGGCAAACAGAGTGAAACAGAGGCAAACCGAGTGAAACAGAGGCAAACAGACTTAGCAGAGGCAAACAGAGGCAAACAGACTGAAGCAGAGGCAAACAGACTTAAACAGAGGCAAACAGACTGAAACAGAGGCAAACAGACTGAAACAGAGGCAAACAGACTGAAACAGATGCAAACAGACTGAAACAGAGGCAAACATACTTAAACAGAGGGAAACAGACTTAAACAGAGTTAAACAGATGCATAAAGAGTGAATCAGAGGCGAAAAGAGTGAAACAAAGGCAAATAGAATGAAACAGAGGCAAACAGACTTAAACTGAGGCAAACAGAGGCAAAAAGAGTGAAACAGAGGCAAACAGAGTGAAACAGAGGCAAACAGAGTGAAACAGAGGCAAACAGAGTGAAACAAAGGCAAACCGACATAAACAGAGGCAAACAGACTTAAACAGAGGCAAACAGACTTAAACAGAGGCAAACAGACTGAAACAGAGGCAAACAGACTTAAACAGAGGCAAACAAACTTTAGCAGAGGCAAACAGACTTAAACAGAAGCAAACAGAGGCAAACAGAGTGAAACAGAGGCAAACGGAGTGAAACAGAGGCAAACGGAGTGAAACAGAGGCAAACAGAAGCATCAGAGGCAAACAGAAGTAAACAGAGGCAAACGGAGGCAAACAGAGTGAAACGGAGGCAAACAGAGTGAAACAGAGGCAAACAGAGTGAAACAGAGACAAACAGAGTGAAACAGAGGCAAACAGACTGAAACAGAGGCAAACAGACTTAAACAGAGGCAAACAGAGGCAGACAGAGTGAAACAGAGGCAAACAGAGTGAAACAGAGGCAAACAGACTTAAACAGAGGCAAACAGACTGAAACACAGGGAAACAGAGTGAAACAAAGGCAACAGACTGAAACAGAGGCAAACAGACTTGAACAGAGGGAAACAGAGGCAAGCAGAGGTAATCAGAGTGAAACAGAGGCAAACAGACTTAAACAGAGGCAAACAGAGTGAAACAGAGGCAAACAGAGAGAAACAGAGGCAAACAGACTTAAACAGAGGCAAACAGACTTAAACAGAGGCAAACAGACTTAAACAGAGGCAAAAAGAGTGAAATAGAGTTAAACAGACTTACACAGAGGCAAACAGACTTAAACAGACTTAAACAGAGGCAAACAGAGGCAAACAGAGGCAAACAGAGGCAAACAGAGGCAAACAGAGGCAAACAGAGGCAAACAGAGGCAAACAGAGGCAAACAGAGGCAAACAGAGGCAAACAGAGTGAAACAGAGGCGAGCAGAAGCGAACAGAGGCAAACAGAGTGAAACAGAGGCAAACCGAGTGAAACAGAGGCAAACAGACTTAAACAGAGGCAAAAAGAGTGAAACAGAGGCAAACAGACTTAAACAGAGGCAAACAGACTTAAACAGAGGCAAACAGACTGAAACAGATGCAAACAGACTGAAACAGAGGCAAACATACTTAAACAGAGGCAAACATACTTAAACAGAGGGAAACAGACTTAAACAGAGTTAAACAGATGCATAAAGAGTGAATCAGAGGCGAAAAGAGTGAAACAAAGGCAAATAGAATGAAACAGAGGCAAACAGAATTAAACTGAGGCAAACAGAGGCAAAAAGAGTGAAACAGAGGCAAACAGAGTGAAACAGAGGCAAACAGAGTGAAACAGAGGCAAACAGAGTGAAACAGAGGCAAACGACATAAACAGGGGCAAACAGAGTGAAACAGAGGCAAACAGACTTAAACAGAGGCAAACAGACTTAAACAGAGGGAAACAGACTGAAACAGAGGCAAACAGACTTAAACAGAGGCAAACAGACTTAAACAGAGGCAAACAGAGGCAAACAGAGGCAAACAGAGGCAAACAGAGGCAAACAGAGGCAAACAGAGGCAAACAGAGGCAAACAGAGGCAAACAGAGGCAAACAGAGGCAAACAGAGGCAAACAGAGGCAAACAGAGGCAAACAGAGGCAAACAGAGGCAAACAGAGGCAAACAGGGTTAAACAGAGGCAAACAGACTTAAACAGCGTTAAACAGAGGCAAAAGGAGGGAAACAGAGGCAAACTGAGTGAAACAGAGGCAAACAGAGGCAAACAGAATTAAACAGATGCAAACAGAGTGAAACAGAGGCAAACAGAGTGAAACAGAGGCAAACAGAGTGAAACAGAGGCAAACAGAGTGAAACAGAGGCAAACAGATTGAAACAGAGGCAAACAGAGTGAATCAGAGGCAAACAGAGTGAATCAGATGAAAACAGAGTGAAACAGAGGCAAAAGAGTGAAACAGAGGCAAACAGAGTGAAACAGAGGCAAACAGGGAGAAACAGAGACAAACAGACTTAAACAGAGGCAAACAGACTTAAACAAAGGCAAACAGACTGAAACAGAGGCAAACAGACTTAAACAGAGGCAAACAGACTTTAGCAGAGGCAAACAGACTTAAACAGAGGCAAACAGAGGCAAACAGAGTGAAACAGAGGCAAACAGAGTGAAACAGAGTGAAACAGAGTGAAACAGAGGCAAACGGAGTGAAACAGACGCAAACAGAATGAAACAGAGGCAAACAGAAGTAAACAGAGGTAAACAGAGGCAAACAGAGTGAAACGGAGGCAAACAGAGTGAAACAGAGGCAAACAGAGTGAAACAGAGGCAAACAGACTGAAACAGAGGCAAACAGACTGAAACAGAGGCAAACAGACTTAAACAGAGGCAAACAGACTTAAACAGAGGCAAACAGAGGCAGACAGAGTGAAACAGAGGCAAACAGAGTGAAACAGAGGCAAACAGACTGAAACAGAGGCAAACAGACTGAAACAGAGGCAAACAGAGGCAAACAGAGGCAAACAGACTGAAACAGAGGCAAACAGAGTGAAACAGAGACAAACAGAGTGAAACAGAGGCAAACAGACTTAAACAGAGGCAAAGAGACTTAAACAGAGGCAAACAGACTTAAACAGAGGCAGACAGAGGCAAACAGAGGCAAGCAGAGGTAAACAGAGTGAAACAGAGGCAAACAGACTTAAACAGAGGCAAACAGAGTGAAACAGAGGCAAACAGACTTAAACAGAGGCAAACAGACTTAAACAGAGGCAAACAGACTTAAACAGAGGCAAAAAGAGTGAAACAGAGTTAAACAGACTTACACAGAGGCAAACAGAAGCAAACAGACTTAAACAGACTTAAACAGAGGCAGACAGAGGCAAACAGAGGCAAACAGAGGCAAACAGAGGCAAACAGAGGCAAACAGAGGCAAACAGAGGCAAACAGAGGCAAACAGAGGCAAACAGAGGCAAACAGAGGCAAACTGGGTTAAACAGAGGCAAACAGACTTAAACAGAGTTAAACAGAGGCAAAAGAAGGGATACAGAGGCAAACAGAGTGAAACAGAGGCAAACAGAGGAAAACAGACTTAAACAGAGGCAAACAGAGTGAAACAGAGGCAAACAGAGTGAAACAGAGGCAAACAGATTGAAACAGAGGCAAACAGAGTGAAACAGAGGCAAACAGAGTGAATCAGATGAAAACAGAGTGAAACAGAGGCAAACAGACTGAAACAGAGGCAAACAGACTGAAACAGAGGCAAACAGAGGCAAACAGAGGCAAACAGACTGAAACAGAGGCAAAGAGACTTAAACAGAGGCAAACAGACTTAAACAGAGGCAAACAGACTTAAACAGAGGCAAACAGACTTAAACAGAGGCAAACAGAGGCAAACAGAGGCAAGCAGAGATAAACAGAGTGAAACAGAGGCAAACAGACTTAAACAGAGGCAAACAGAGTGAAACAGAGGCAAACAGAGTGAAACAGAGGCAAACAGACTTAAACAGAGGCAAACAGACTTAAACAGAGGCAAAAAGAGTGAAACAGAGTTAAACAGACTTACACAGAGGCAAACAGAAGCAAACAGACTTAAACAGACTTAAACAGAGGCAAACAGAGGCAAACAGAGGCAAACAGAGGCAAACAGAGGCAAACAGAGGCAAACAGAGGCAAACAGAGGCAAACAGAGTGAAACAGAGGCAAACAGACTTAACCAGAGGCAAACAGACTGAAACAGAGGCAAACAGACTTAAACAGAGGCAAACAGACTTAAACAGAGGCAAACAGAGGCAAACAGAGGCAAACAGAGGCAAACAGAGGCAAACAGAGGCAAACAGAGGCAAACAGAGGCAAACAGAGGCAAACAGAGGCAAACAGAGGCAAACAGAGGCAAACAGAGGCAAACAGAGGCAAACAGAGGCAAACAGGGTTAAACAGAGGCAAACAGACTTAAACAGAGTTAAACAGAGGCAAAAGGAGGGAAACAGAGGCAAACAGAGTGAAACAGAGGCAAACAGAGGCAAACAGACTTAAACAGAGGCAAACAGAGTGAAACAGAGGCAAACAGAGTGAAACAGAGGCAAACAGATTGAAACAGAGGCAAACAGAGTGAAACAGAGGCAAACAGAGTGAATCAGATGAAAACAGAGTGAAACAGAGGCAAAAGAGTGAAACAGAGGCAAACAGAGTGAAACAGAGGCAAACAGAGAGAAACAGAGACAAACAGACTTAAACAGAGGCAAACAGACTTAAACAAAGGCAAACAGACTTAAACAGAGGCAAACAGACTTAAACAGAGGCAAACAGACTTTAGCAGAGGCAAACAGACTTAAACAGAGGCAAACAGAGGCAAACAGACTGAAACAGAGGCAAACAGAGTGAAACAGAGTGAAACAGAGGCAAACGGAGTGAAACAGAGGCAAACAGAATGAAACAGAGGCAAACAGAGTGAAACGGAGGCAAACAGAGTGAAACAGAGGCAAACAGAGTGAAACAGAGACAAACAGACTGAAACAGAGGCAAACAGACTGAAACAGAGGCAAACAGACTTAAACAGAGGCAAACATACTTAAACATAGGCAAACAGAGGCAGACAGAGTTAAACAGAGGGAAACAGAGTGAAACAGAGGCAAACAGACTGAAACAGAGGCAAACAGACTGAAACAGAGGCAAACAGACTGAAACAGAGGCAAACAGAGGCAAACAGAGGCAAACAGACTGAAACAGAGGCAAACAGAGTGAAACAGAGACAAACAGAGTGAAACAGAGGCAAACAGACTTAAACAGAGCTAAAGAGACTTAAACAGAGGCAAAGAGACTTAAACAGAGGCAAACAGACTCAAACAGAGGCAAACAGACTTAAACAGAGGCAAACAGACTTAAACAGATGCAAACAGAGGCAAACAGAGGCAAGCAGAGGCAAGCAGAGGTAAACAGAGTGAAACAGAGGCAAACAGACTTAAACAGAGGCAAACAGACTTAAACAGAGGCAAACAGAGTGAAACAGAGGCAAACAGACTTAAACAGAGGCAAACAGACTTAAACAGAGGCAAAAAGAGTGAAACAGAGTTAAACAGACTTACACAGAGGCAAACAGACTTAAACAGACTTAAACAGAGGCAAACAGAGGCAGACAGAGGCAAACAGAGGCAGACAGAGGCAGACAGAGGCAGACAGAGGCAAACAGAGGCAAACAGAGGCAAACAGAGGCAAGCAGACTTAAACAGAGGCAAACAGAGTGAAACAGAGGCAAACGGAGTGAAATAGAGGCTAACAGAGTGAAACAGAGGCGAGCAGAAGCAATCAGAGGCAGACAGAGTGGAACAGAGGCAAACAGAGTGAAACAGAGGGAAACAGAGAGAAACAGAGGCAAACAGAGTGAAACAGAGGCAAACAGACTTAAACAGAGGCAAACAGACTTAAACAGAGACAAACAGACTTAAACAGAGGCAAACCGACTTAAACAGAGGCAAACAGACTTAAACAGAGGCAAACAGACTTAAACAGAGGCAAACAGAGGCAAACAGAGTGAAACAGAGGCAAACGGAAGTGAAACAGAGGCAAACGGAGTGAAACAGAGGCAAACAGAGTGAAACAGAGGCAAACAGAAGCAAACTGAGGCAAACAGAGGCAAACAGAGTGAAACGGAGGCAAACAAAGTGAAACAGAGGCAAACAGAGAGAAACAGAGGCAAACAGAGTGAAACAGGGGCAAACAGAGTGAAACAGATGCAAACAGAGTGAAACAGAGGCAAACAGAGTGAAACAGAGGCAAACAGAGTGAAACAGAGGCAAACAGAGTGAAACAGAGGCAAACAGAGTGAAACAGAGGCAAACAGAGTGAAACAGAGGCAAACAGAGTGAAACAGAGACAAAAAGAGTGAAACAGAGGCAAACAGACTGAAACAGAGGCAAACAGTGAAACAGAGGCAAACGGAGTGAAACAGAGGCAAACGGAGTGAAACAGAGGCAAACGGAGTGAAACAGAGGCAAACGGAGTGAAACAGAGGCAAACGGAGTGAAACAGAGGCAAACAGACTTAAACAGAGGCAAACCGACTTAAACAGAGGCAAACCGACTTAAACAGAGGCAAACCGACTTAAACAGAGGCAAACAGACTTAAAAAGAGGCAAACAGACTTAAAAAGAGGCAAACAGACTTAAACAGAGGCAAACAGACTTAAACAGAGGCAGACAGAGGCAAACAGAGTGAAACAGAGGCAAACAGAGTGAAACAGAGGCAAACGGAGGCAAGCAGAGGTAAACAGAGTGAAACATAGGCAAACAGACTTAAACAGAGGCAAACAGAGTGAAACAGAGGCAAACAGAGTGAAACAGAGGCAAACAGACTTAAACAGACTTAAACAGAGGCAAACAGAGGCAAACAGAGGCAAACAGAGGCAAACAGAGGCAAACAGAGGCAAACAGACTTAAACAGAGGCAAAAAGAGTGAAACAGAGTTAAACAGACTTACACAGAGGCAAACAGAGTGAAACAGAGGCAAACAGAAGCAAACAGAGGCAAACTGAGGCAAACAGAGTGAAACGGAGGCAAACAAAGTGAAACAGAGGCAAACAGAGAGAAACAGAGGCAAACAGAGTGAAACAGAGGCTAACAGAGTGAATCAGATGCAAACAGAGTGAAACAGAGGCAAACAGGGTTAAACAGAGGCAAACAGGGTTAAACACAGTTAAACAGAGGCAAAAGGAAGGAAAAAAAGGCAAACAGAGTGAAACAGAGGCAAACAGACTTAAACAGAGGCAAACAGAGTGAAACAGAGGCAAACAGAGTGAAACAGAGGCAAACAGATTGAAACAGAGGCAAACAGAGTGAAACAGAGGCAAACAGAGTGAAACAGAGGCAAACAGAGTGAAACAGAGGCAAACAGATTGAAACAGAGGCAAACAGAGTGAAACAGAGGCAAACAGAGTGAATCAGATGAAAACAGAGTGAAACAGAGGCAAAAGAGTGAAACAGAGGCAAACAGAGTGAAACAGAGGCAAACAGGGAGAAACAGAGACAAACAGACTTAAACAGAGGCAAACAGACTTAAACAAAGGCAAACAGACTGAAACAGAGACAAACAGACTTAAACAGAGGCAAACAGACTTAAACAAAGGCAAACAGACTAAAACAGAGACAAACAGACTTAAACGGAGGCAAACCGACTTAAACAGAGGCAAACAGACTTAAACAGAGGCAAACAGAGGCAAACAGAGTGCAACAGAGGCAAACGGAGTGAAACAGAGGCAAACGGAGTGAAACAGAGGAAAACAGAGTGAAACAGAGGCAAAGAGAAGCAAACACAGGCAAACGGAGGCAAACAGAGTGAAACGGAGGCCAACAAAGTGAAACAGAGGCAAACAGAGAGAAACAGAGGCAAACAGAGTGAAACAGAGGCAAACAGAGTGAATCAGATGCAAACAGAGTGAAACAGAGGCAAAAGAGTGAAACAGAGGCAAACAGAGTGAAACAGAGACAAACAGAGTTAAACAAAGGCAAACAGACTGAAACAGAGGCAAACAGACTTAAACAGAGGCAAACAGAGTTAAACAGAGACAAACAGACTTAAACAGAGGCAAACAGACTTAAACAAAGGCAAACAGACTAAAACAGAGGCAAAGAGACTTAAACAGAGGCAAACACTCTTTAGCAGAGGCAAACAGATGTAAACAGAGGCAAACAGAGGCAAACAGAGTGAAACAGAGGCAAACAGAGTGAATCAGAGGCAAACGGAGTGAAACAGAGGCAAACGGAGTGAAACAGAGGCAAACAGAATGAAACAGAGGCAAACAGAAGTAAACAGAGGCAAACCGAGGCAAACAGAGTGAAACGAAGGCAAACAGAGTGAAACAGAGGCAAACAGAGTGAAACAGAGACAAACAGACTGAAACAGAGCAAAACAGACTGAAACAGAGCATAACAGACTGAAACAGAGGCAAACAGACTTAAACAGAGGCAAACAGAGGCAGACAGATTGAAACAGAGGCAAACAGACTGAAACAGAGGCAAACAGACTGAAACAGAGGCAAACAGACTTAAACTGAGGGAAACAGAGTGAAACAGAGGCAAACAGAGTGGAACAGAGGCAAACAGAGTGAAACAGAGGCAAACAGACTTAAACAGAAGCAAACAGACTTAAACAGAGGCAAACAGACTTAAACAGAGGCAAACAGAGGCAAGCAGAGGCAAACAGATGCAAGCAGAGGCAAGCAGAGGCAAGCAGAGGCAAGCAGAGGCAAGCAGAGGTAAACAGATTGAAACAGAGGCAAACAGACTTAAACAGAGGCAAACAGACTTCAACAGAGGCAAACAGACGTAAACAGAGGCAAACAGACTTAAACAGAGGCAAACAGAGTGAAACAGAGGCAAACAGACTGAAACAGAGGCAAACAGACTGAAACAGAGGCAAACAGACTTAAACTGAGGCAAACAGAGGCAAAAAGAGTGAAACAGAGGCAAACAGAGTGAAACAGAGGCAAACAGAGTGAAACAGAGGCAAACAGAGTGAAACAGAGGCAAACAGAGTGAAACAGAGGCAAACAGACTCAAACAGAGGCAAACAGAGTGAAACAGAGGCAAACAGACTGAAACAGAGGCAAACAGACTTAAACTGAGGCAAACAGAGGCAAAAAGAGTGAAACAGAGGCAAACAGAGTGAAACAGAGGCAAACAGAGTGAAACAGAGGCAAACAGACAAAAACAGGGGCAAACAGAGTGAAACAGAGGCAAACAGACTTAAACAGAGGCAAACAGACTTAAACTGAGGCAAACAGACTTATACAGAGGCAAACAGAGGCAAACAGAGGCAAACAGAGGCAAACAGAGGCAAACAGAGGCAAACAGAGGCAAACAGAGGCAAACAGAGGCAAACAGAGGCAAACAGAGGCAAACAGACTTAAACAGAGGCAAACAGAGTGAAACAGAGGCAAACAGAATTAAACAGAGGCAAACAGACTGAAACAGAGGCAAACCGACTTAAACAAGGGCAAACAGACTTAAACAGAGGCAAACAGACCTAAACAGACGCAAACAGACTTAAACAGAGGCAAACAGAGTGAAACAGAGGCAAACAGAGTGAAACAGAGGCAAACAGAGTGAAACAGAGGCAAACAGAGTGAAACAGAGGCAAACAAAGTGAAACAGAGGCAAACAGACTTAAACAGAGGCAAACAAAGTGAAACAGAGGCAAACAGACTTAAACAGAGGCAAACAGAGTGAAACAGAGACAAACAGAGGAAAAAGAGTGAAACAGAGGCAAACAGAGTGAAACAGAGGAAAACAGAGGCAAGCAGACTTAAACCAAGGCAAACAGAGTAATACAGAGGCAACCAGAGTGAAACAGAGGCAAACAGAGTGAAACAGAGGCAAACAGAGTGAAACAGAGGCGAGCAGAAGCAAACAGACGCAAACAGAGTGAAACAGAGGCAAACAGAGTGAAACAGAGGCAAGAAGAGAGAAACAGAGGCAAACAGAGTGAAACAGAGGCAAACAGACTTAAACAGAAGCAAACAGACTTAAATAGAGACAAACAGACTTAAACAGAGGCAAACCGACTTAAACAGAGGCAAACAGACTTAAACAGAGGCAAACAGACTTAAACAGAGGCAAACAAAGGCAAACAGAGTGAAACAGAGGCAAACAGAGTGAAACAGAGGCAGAGTGAAACAGAGGCAAACGGAGTGAAACAGAGGCAAACAGAGTGAAACAGAGGCAAACAGAGAGAAACAGAGGCAAGCAGAAGCAAACAGAGGCAAACAGAGTGAAACAGAGGCAAACAGAGTGATACAGAGACAAACAGAGTGAAACAGAGGCAAACAGAGTGAAACTGAGGCAAACAAAAGTGAAACAGAGGCAAACAGACTTAAACAGAGGCAAACAGACTTAAACAGAGGCAAACAGACTTAAACAGAGGCAAACAGACTTAAACAGAGGCGAAAAGAGTGAAACAGAGTTAAACAGACTTACACAGAGGCAAACAGACTTAAACAGAGTGAAACAGAGGCGAGCAGAAGCAAACAGAGGCAAACAGAGTTAAACAGAGGCAAACAGACTTAAAAGAGGCAAACAGAGGCAAACAGAGTGAAACAGAGGCAAACAGAGTGAAACAGAGGCAAACAGAGTGAAACAGAGGCAAACG
Source organism: Isurus oxyrinchus (assembly GCA_026770705.1). NCBI lineage: Eukaryota > Metazoa > Chordata > Chondrichthyes > Lamniformes > Lamnidae > Isurus > Isurus oxyrinchus. The sequence goes on along the minus strand of JANJGN010003890.1, from coordinate 3,108 downwards.
GAGTGAAACAGAGGCAAACGGAGTGAAACAGAGGCAAGCAGAGTGAAACAGAGGCAAACAGAGTGAAACAGAGGCAAACGGAGGCAAACAAAGTGAAACAGAGGCAAACAAAGTGAAACAGAGGCAAACAGAGTGAAACAGAGGCAAACAGAGTGAATCAGATGCAAACAGAGTGAAACAGAGGCAAAAGAGTAAAACAGAGGCAAACAGAGTGAAACAGAGGCAAACAGAGTGAAACAGAGGCAATCAGACTGAAACAGAGGCAAACAGACTGAAACAGAGGCAAACAGACTGAAACAGAGCCAAACAGACTTAAACAGAGGCAAACAGATTGAAACAGAGACAAACAGACTTAAACAGAGGCAAACAAAGTGAAACAGAGGCAAACAGACTTAAACAGAGGCAAACAGAGTGAAACAGAGACAAACAGAGGAAAAAGAGTGAAACAGAGGCAAACAGAGTGAAACAGAGGAAAACAGAGGCAAGCAGACTTAAACCAAGGCAAACAGAGTAATACAGAGGCAACCAGAGTGAAACAGAGGCAAACAGAGTGAAACAGAGGCAAACAGAGTGAAACAGAGGCGAGCAGAAGCAAACAGACGCAAACAGAGTGAAACAGAGGCAAACAGAGTGAAACAGAGGCAAAAAGAGAGAAACAGAGGCAAACAGAGTGAAACAGAGGCAAACAGACTTAAACAGAAGCAAACAGACTTAAATAGAGACAAACAGACTTAAACAGAGGCAAACCGACTTAAACAGAGGCAAACAGACTTAAACAGAGGCAAACAGACTTAAACAGAGGCAAACAAAGGCAAACAGAGTGAAACAGAGGCAAACAGAGTGAAACAGAGGCAGAGTGAAACAGAGGCAAACGGAGTGAAACAGAGGCAAACAGAGTGAAACAGAGGCAAACAGAGAGAAACAGAGGCAAGCAGAAGCAAACAGAGGCAAACAGAGTGAAACAGAGGCAAACAGAGTGATACAGAGACAAACAGAGTGAAACAGAGGCAAACAGAGTGAAACTGAGGCAAACAAAAGTGAAACAGAGGCAAACAGACTTAAACAGAGGCAAACAGACTTAAACAGAGGCAAACAGACTTAAACAGAGGCAAACAGACTTAAACAGAGGCGAAAAGAGTGAAACAGAGTTAAACAGACTTACACAGAGGCAAACAGACTTAAACAGAGTGAAACAGAGGCGAGCAGAAGCAAACAGAGGCAAACAGAGTTAAACAGAGGCAAACAGACTTAAAAGAGGCAAACAGAGGCAAACAGAGTGAAACAGAGGCAAACAGAGTGAAACAGAGGCAAACAGAGTGAAACAGAGGCAAACGGAGTGAAACAGAGGCAAACGGAGTGAAACAGAGGCAAACGGAGTGAAACAGAGGCAAGCAGAGTGAAACAGAGGCAAACAGAGTGAAACAGAGGCAAACGGAGGCAAACAAAGTGAAACAGAGGCAAACAAAGTGAAACAGAGGCAAACAGAGTGAAACAGAGGCAAACAGAGTGAATCAGATGCAAACAGAGTGAAACAGAGGCAAAAGAGTAAAACAGAGGCAAACAGAGTGAAACAGAGGCAAACAGAGTGAAACAGAGGCAATCAGACTGAAACAGAGGCAAACAGACTGAAACAGAGGCAAACAGACTGAAACAGAGCCAAACAGACTTAAACAGAGGCAAACAGATTGAAACAGAGACAAACAGACTTAAACAGAGGCAAACAGACTTAAACAAAGGCAAACAGTCTGAAACAGAGGCAAGCAGACTTAAACAGAGGCAAACAGAGGCAAACAGAGTGAAACAGAGGCAAACAGAGTGAAACAGAGGCAAACAGACTTAAACAGAGGCAAACAGACTGCAACAGAGGCAAACAGACTTAAACAGAGGCAAACAGACTTAAACAGAGGCAAACAGACTTAAACAGAGTTAAACAGAGGCTAACAGAGTGAAACAGAGGCAAACAGACTTAAACAGAGGCAAACAGACTTAAACAGAGTCAAACAGACTGAAACAGAGGCAAACAGAGTGAAACAGAGGCAAACAGAGTGAAACAGAGGCAAACAGACTGAAACAGAGGCAAACAGACTTAAACAGAGGGACACAGAGTGAAACAGAGGCAAACAGAGTGAAACAGAGGCAAACAGAAGTAAACAGATGCAAACAGAGTTAAACAGAGGCAAACAGACTTAAACAGAGGCAAACAGACTTAAACAGAGGCAAACAGAGGCAAACAGAGGCAAACAGAGGCAAGCAGAGGCAAGCAGAGGCAAGCAGAGGCAAGCAGAGGTAAACAGAGTGAAACAGAGGCAAACAGACTTAAACAGAGGCAAACAGAGTGAAACAGAGGCAAACAGACTTAAACAGAGGCAAACAGACTTAAACAGAGGCAAACAGAGTGAAACAGAGGCAAACAGACTGAAACAGAGGCAAACAGACTTAAACAAGGGCAAACAGACTTAAACAGAGGCAAAAAGACTTAAACAGAGGCAAACAGACTTAAACAGAGGCAAACAGACTCAAACAGAGGCAAACAGAGTGAAACAGAGGCAAACAGAGTGAAACAGAGGCAAACAGACTTAAACAGAGGCAAACAGACTTAAACAGAGGCAAACAGACTTAAACAGAGGCAAACAGACTTAAACAGAGGCAAACAGTCTTAAACAGAGGCAAACAGACTTAAACAGAGACAAACAGAGGCAAAAAGAGCGAAACAGAGGCAAACGGAGTGAAAGAGAGGCAAACAGAGTGAAACAGAGGCAAACAGACTTAAACAGAGGCAAACAGACTTAAACAGAGGCAATAAGAGTGAAACAGAGTTAAACAGACTTACACAGAGGCAAACAGACTTAAACAGAGGCAAACAGAGGCAAACAGAGGCAAACAGAGGCAAGCAGAGGCAAGCAGAGGCAAGCAGAGGCAAGCAGACTTAAACAGAGGCATACAGACTGAAACAGAGGCAAACAGAGGTAAACAGAGGCAAACAGAGGCAAGCAGAGGTAAACAGAGTGAAACAGAATGAAACAGAGGCAAAGAGCATTAAACAGAGGCAAACAGAGTGAAACAGAGGCAAACAGACTTAAACAGAGGCAAACAGACTTAAACAGAGGC